>JASDQU010439959.1:87638-103387 GCA_032191745.1 Picea mariana | reverse complement strand
GAATAAATCTAGTTGTTGTAACGACAAACTAACTAAATAAAAATGAAATTTATCTAATCAAGTACTTACCTGGAACCATTGCTCGATAATGCTTTCATAGGCGTGTTTTTCCTCGCTCAGATCTTGCTGTAGCTCCTTTTCATCTTCCTCAATCTCCGGCTCGAATGTTTGTTCATCATCTAATGCGTAGGAGTCTTCAGATCTTGAATCCTCATTTGTTGCTAGAGGAGTATTTGAATCTTTAATTGCTATCAAGATCTCCTCTTCCAGAGAAGAGGAGTCTGGAAGAGGAGATCCCGACTTTCGTGAGGATCTGAGTGAATAGTTCCAAGTTGACACTCATTGTTAAAACATATTGAAAAAGGGGTTCTTACAACACCCAAATCAAAAATAAAAAACTGCAAAACCATACTTGCTGAAACACACACTCTCCACAGTTGCGGAAAACACACTTGCTACAATTGAAATTTACACTTGCGAAAAATGAAATTTGCACTTACGCTTGCAGGAATTGAAACACCCCCTACATTCCCTTACCCATATGTCACCTCAGAGTTAGGAGCATGACTATTCAAACTAAACCTCAATCCATCGTGCTTCCCTGGCAACGACGCCAAAATGTTAGGCATACATATTGTCATTTTAATTTCGTTGTAGAACTTGCCCAACTATTTAATTTGTCAATCCGAGGTTCGTAGGATTACGAAGCACACACACTATATATGCAGGACTGAAGTAGAACTAATCTAATCTAAATTGCTGAAATGAAATTAATCTAGGAAAACATCGAAAGACTAACTAGGAAAGCATGAAATTGCATAAGGGAAAAACAATACAACATGTGAAGAGTTGAACGGCAAATGAAATATGTGAGTTCACACAATATATCAATCTCAAATTATATTACAAGAGTCAAATGACAAAACATGAAAGAATAACAAAGCTAAGAATCCCCTTCTCCCAATTACAAGACTAAATTATGAATTACATCCCCAATTATGAATAACATGATGACTAACTCCCCCTTCATGAAGAGAGAGAACTCTCTTATATACATGAAAGTCTTGAAGAGTGTCATAATTACAGATCCACTATTCTCTCAACTTATTTCCTTCAAATCCTCCATTCATATCTTGGATAAGATATCCTACCAAAATCTCCATGATCTTCTCCTTTGAATATGCTTGAATGATTGTCCCAAATATTCTTCAAATCTTCAAAGCTTGAAGATGAAATTCGAATTTGAGGCTAGGTGGTAATATTTGACTTTGTTGAAATCTTCACATATGCCTGGACACATCATCAAACTCATCCAATCTTGATATATAATGAAAATATGTTATTTTTCTAATATTTAATCACAAATTCACTTATAATACTGAAATGAATAAAGTGGAAAATAATAAGGTGAAACCCAAATGTATTTATGAAAATGATGTCATGAAAGGTTAATGAGGCGATGAAATGTGAAGAATAATGAAGGGAAAGGTGGATGAAAATAAGACATTTCTGAGGCCCAACAGTAAGGCTGATTTGCATTTTATTGTTGGGCTTGGACATTTGGAAATCAGTAAAGTGCTCTTGGATAATGATCCAAAGATCACTACTAGGAAATATAACAAATGGAAAATTGCATTGCATATGGATGTTAAGGGAAAGAGCGTTGATGAACCAATCCTCCTGTTATTAATTTTCAGGACAAAAGGGTGAATACAACTTTACACATAATCGTTGAGAAGTGGCATGTTCATGTATATATTAGACATGGGGCTAAAGTACGTTCATATGTGTTTTAGTCAGCATCTTTGTCTTGTGAAAAGTTTGTTTGTGCTGCTACAATAATAAATGATCATTTTTTCTTGTGAACTGTTGATTTGACCTATTGATCTTTTAAAATTATATAAATCATTGAATAAGAATTTCTATAAATTTTATTGTTCTGGATCAACAATTTTATGACTAATCAATTATCATATGATAAGTCATACTAGTATAACCAGTATTGGGATCTATGATTTTTCCCACAGAAGATATTAGGGTTGTAATTGGGTGCAATCATAGCTACAATATGTTTCATAAGATGGATCCACATTACATGAAATCATATTTGTTAAATTTTTGTGAGGCAAATAGTGGACCAAAGAAATTTTGATTTATCTTTGTAGTGGCTATGTCATCTTTTTGATGGTTACATTTTAACTACATCACTTATGTTGAAAAATGTTTGTTATTTCTATCTTCAATGATATTGAAACTTTCCTCCCTTCTATGCCTCCTAATTTTTTTTTTGTGCACTTAAAGAGGGTAGCGTATGAGTCTAGGTGTGATGTGGATTGTTATTGTGTTTCAACATATCATTGCAACACATCATTTATGACTTGACCAAGAGGTCATAGTAAACCAAATGGGAGATCACTTCATTTGCATGCTATGATGTATACTCTACTATTGTACTAAGTTGTGCGGTAATGTAAGATAAGATGCATTTTCCAAAAATTATGAGATCAATCATCTAGTTTGAACTTGATATTTCCATGGAATTGAATGTTGATAATTCTATTCCAGGATTTTCTAATGAGAAAATAATTTGCATCATTATATAACTAATGAGAAAACATAAGACTAACATCCACTGTTAAAGAAAGAAAATTGGGGTTGAACTCTTAATCTCACCAACTCGAGATCAAAATCAAAGCACAAGATCATTCTGAACGAAATGAGGTCGAGATTAAAAAAGAATTCAAATACCATTAATAATTATTTTATAGTATAAAATATTACCAACCTGCGACTGTGAGGCCACAACACCCAACAATTATAGACATAGAATCATTACCCCTACAACAACTTTGCAAATTTTTTGCAACATTAGAAATCTGCAACACGAACCCCATAATCCTCATCCAACAAAATATCACTAGATTTAACATCTTTGTGAACACTATATGGAACATAATCATGATAAATATATGCTTGGCCCTGAGCTACTCCAAGAGAAATATTGTAGCTTATATGCCAGTCAACACTAGCCTAAGGCCCATGAAGTAGATCCCCTTGACTCCCATTAGGAATATACTCATTGCCCAAATGTAAATTTGGTAAGACTGCACTTGTATACTTAGGTCATATTGTAGGAGGAGGACAATTGAAAATTGATCCTTCCAAGATTGATGTAATTGTAAATTGGCCTGAGGCCAAAAGTGTAACTGAAATGCGAAGCTTCTTAGGTGCAGTCCAGTACTGGAGGAGATTCATTTAAAACTTATCCTTTATAGCAACTCCTTTGCATTCCTTAACCAGTGTGAAGAACACTTTTCAGTGGGGAGGAAAGCAACAAAAAGATTTCAACACTTTGAAGTAAAAGATCAATATCACACCTGTATTAGCACTGCCGAATATTCAACAACCTTTCAAGATTGAGACAGATGCCATCAGATACGCCATGGGTGCAGTATTGATGCAATATCGTAAGCCTATCTGTTACCACTCTGAAACTTTTAACCAAGCTGTTGTTAACTATCCTACATATGATAAAGAGTTGTATGCATTAGTTCAAAGCATAAAGAAATGGAAGCACTACTTGTTAGGGAAGGAAACAATCATACATGCAAATAATCAACCCTTACAATATCTCCAAGCACAAACCAATATGCAACAATCTCGACATTACAAATGGATGGGTTTTTTACATCAATTTCATTTGGTAATCAAGTACAAAAGGGTATGAGTGACAAGTGTTAAGGTTTAAGCTATTATTAGGTTTCTTTTCTTTTCACTAGATAAAAATAACATATATAGGATCACTGAGAAATACACAATCACAAGAGACACATCATTTATCCTGGGAAGCCCTCACGGGGGAGAAAGCCCAACAAAAACTTCCTTAATATAGATAGCCAATACAATGCTAAGAGATAACTCAAACAAATACAGAAAGTCCTCACCCAAGAATGCACCTCTCTCTCTCTTCTTTCTTCTCCAACTGCAGCTCTGAACTTGTGATCTGATGAACAAGTAAGTGTATGTCCAAATGAGGTGCTAGCCTCTTTATTTATACAATCTGGCAGGTGACTTTTCATTGGAAGGGCCGAATTCTAAATCTGGGTGGTTATAACCACCTTTAATTAATCCGGGGGCCGACTTCTTATTCTTCGTATTACAATTAGGGTTTTACCGATCCGCAAAAGGGGATTTGGTTATTTACAATACCCGACATGATCAATCCGCAAAAGGGGATTGATCTAATGAATGATATATCAATAATAAATAGAATACTCTTTGCAGTTACATTATTTCAACAACAAGGTAGCTGATATGCTTTCTAGACCTCCTATTATTGCTGCTTCTATTATTTTGAACAATGCTTCTTTATCTCATGATAGCTATGTGGAACAATATGCCGTTGATGAAGATTTTAAAGAAGTATTTGGTAAGATAACCCATGGTGCACAGGTAAAGAACCATTATATGCAGGGAAAACCACTCTACCATCTTGGAAAGCTATGTATTCCTACAAGTGAACGAGTCCATGCAATACGAGGAGCTCACACTTCTCTTGTGTCTGGTCATTTTGGAGTAGGAAAAACTATGACTCATTTGCAAAGGTTTTGTTACTGGCCTCAGATGAAAGAAATTGTAACTAAATATGTAAATGGGTGTGTGATGTGTTCTACTTGTAAGCCCACTAATAGAAAACTAGGGCTATACTCACCACTTCCTGTTCCGTCCCATCCATGTGAAAGTATCTCCATGGATTTTGTTGTGGGTTTACCAATGTCGAAAACGGGTCATGACTATTTGTATGTTGTATTGGATAGGTTCAAAAAGATGTGTATCTTAATGCCATGTAAAAAGCAGATCACTGCTGAGAAGACTGGTAATATCTTCTTTCAATATGTTTGGTTTCACTTTGGGTTACTCACATCCATTATTTCGGATCGAGATGCTCGATTCCTTGGGGATTTTTGGACAAGCTTGTGGAGAATGATGGACACCAAATTGAAGAGGAGCATTGCTTTCCATCCACAGACTGATGGACAGACATAGGTTGTTAACTGAACAATGGTACTTTTGCTTCGAGGCTACTGCCGCAAGCACCCCAAATTATGGGATGAACATATACCCTATGTACAATATGCTTACAATCGACCCTTACATTACTCCACTCAGTGTTCTCCTTTTGAGGCATGTTTTGGATATTTTCTGATGGTTCCTTTGGACTTGATGTATGGGAGAGATGCCGATTCAAATGAAGAAATAAATGAAGACAGAGCTCGCAATTTCATTCAAAGGATCCAACAGGTACATCAAGCAGTCAGAGAACAATTGAAGAAAAGCAAGCACAATATAAGGCTCGACATGAAAAACACAGGGTTGATCATCAGTTCCAGGTTGGAGACCAGGCATGGCTTCACATCAACATGGAGAGATTGAAGGGTGAAGGAAAGAAACTCAAGCCCATCCATTATGGACCCTTCACTATTTTGGAGAAAAGTGGTACCGATGCTTTTCGTCTAGATCTTCCACCTTATATGTAGATCTATGCAGTTGTAAATGTGGAGAACTTGAAAAATTTTGAGCCTCCCATGATCATGGATCGGGGTGAGGAAGTTTGAATACCTTAAGTTGATGAGTTTGCTCCTGAGTACTTGGATGAGTTAAAGGAAGATATCATCTTGGACAGAAGGATGAGGACTTCACGCAGGGGTGATGTTTATTATCTTCGAGTAGGCTTAAAGGGCACACATCCATGCAAGGCAAAGTTAATTGAGAAGGACAAGGTGAGGGAACTCTTCCCTCACTTATGTGTTGATTGATGAAAGCTTTTGGTGGTCCAAAAAACTCTCGGTGGGAAGGCATGATCCAAAAAGGATCCATAGAAGAATAAGGACAATTCAGAATTCACAGAAGCAACTTTGGAAGTTTAGAATGGCCTCGGTAGATAGAGAAAGGGAAAAAAAACAAATTCCTCAAAACTTAGTGAAATTGGAATCATCACGAAGAGCACGTCACAATATTTCCAACGATGTAAACGACTCGTCAAACAGAGTTACAGATCAAAATATATTCACGGTCAAATTTTTGGTCAACCTAACCTAGTTAACATGGATGAGTCAACATCCGTACTGCTGATGTCAACATCAGTACGAATAAAATCAACATCCATACAATGTACGTGGCACACACAGAGGATGACACATGTCATGCTGACATCATCATGGTGATGTGGCATCATCAGAGGCTGCCATGTGTCACTCATTTTCGACATTTTAAGGTCAACATGTGGACCAATGAGGAAGTGCCACGTGGCAGTCCATACAACCATGTGGCATGCCGTATAGGATGTGGAGACACGTGGAATCCATATCATACGTGGCGGGGTGACTATACAGGTGAATGACATGGGCCAATAGGTGGCTTGCACATGGCCCAGTCATGGGATGCCACGTGGAAGTGGGAAAATGCCCAATGAGGGCCCGTAACTGAAATTTCAAAAATAGAAAAAGAGGCCCACTAAATTTGGTAGAGGTCTCTCCAAATGTGGTGGCCGACCTTCCATATAATCCAAATTTGACAAATCTAAACAAGACTCCAAACTTGGTGGAGGTTTAAACCATATATATATATGCTTTTGTAACTACAAGCCTGAAAGGGGAGGCCCATGGGCTCGAAGCCCGGGACGTCCCCCAACCAAACGCCTTACATAGCATCTGCCAATTGTTGAGCCAAATGTCTCTGTTGGTTAGTCTGTTCAACTTTAACTTAAATGCTGAGTTTGCCAACATACGAGAGAGGGGGCGCTCGATGGTACGATCGGGCACGTTTTTTGAGACAAAGTACAATGAACTAATTGTAGGTTGAAAGCACGAAAACTAAGATGAAATTTCTCATGGGCTTGGGAGTGCCAGAGTTGGATTGAGGCGTGGGGACAATCATTTTTGGGCAATTCAACGCCATGAATTCAATGATGCTGTCTGTTTTCTGATATGAGCAAAGCTTCTGCAGCTTAATTCCAGAATGAGGTATACTTATGTATTTTTCCAATTTACTTTGTTGTGTTAATAAAAAGGCCTACCCATTTGAGAGTAGGACCCGAAGGCGTAGTCCACCAGGGATGAACTCTATTATTAAGTTTTTGTGTTCAGATTTGATGCTTATGTCTCTTCATTATTGAGATTTTCCTTCTTTATGGTGCACTTTAATTTATGCTCATTTAATACAATTCTTTATAAATCACATTGATGAAAAGATCCCGGATCAATACCATTGCATACCAATACCATTTCATACCAATTCATAATAAATACCATTGCCAATACCATTCCATATCAATACAATTGCATACCATTGCATACTAATACCATTGCATGCCATTTCATACCATTGCATACCATACCATACCAATGCATACCATTGCATACCAATACCAATACCAATGCATATCGTTGCCAATATCATTTCATACCATTGAGAATATCATTGTATACCATTGCATGCATACCAATACCATTACATATAAATGCATAATAAATACCATTGCCAATACCATTGCATAACAATACCATTCCATACCAATACCATTTCATACCATTGCATATCACACCAAACCATACCAATGCATACCATTTCATACCAATATCATTCCATACCAATACCAATACCAATGCATACGATTTCCAATACCATTTCATACCATTGCCAATACCATTGCATACCATTTCATACCAATGAATAATAAAAACCATTGCCAATACCATTGCATAGAATTGCATACCAATAACATTGCATACCATTGCATACCAATACCAATACCAATGCATGCCATTTCCAATACCAATGCATATTATTGCCAATACCATTGCATGCCAAATATACCATTGCCAATACCAATGGATACTATTGCATTCCATTTTTACATACCATTGGAAACCATACCATTGCATACCAATACCATTCCATAACAATACCATTTCATACCATACCATACCATACCATACCATGTCATTGCATGCCATTGCATGCCATTGCATACCAAAACATGAATATCCATTTCTCAATGATTTCACCGAGTCTTTCAACCCTCCCATACCGTCAATGCATTCACCTAATCTAACCATGTAAAATTTCAACACATACAATCACATTTTGAAGAAATTTCAACATTGGCCCCATTCATTGCTCACTTTGTCGGGTCAGCTTATGACATTGCATATGGTCGTGCTGGAAGACATTCCATGACATTTCAAGAGAGTTCCGAACAATATTCTATAGATGGAAATGACGAATGATGAAAATGAGACCACATAATGAAAGTTCATGCAAACGTGGAGGATGTCAAATATTATGCAGGGACGTTAGGCATCCTTGACTCTTGAAACTCTCACATACCATCAAGGCATGTGTCTCAGATAACCATGACAAATTTCAATGCATACATGCACAATTTGAATAAATTTAAACGTTGGCACCATTCATTGATCACCATGCATGCAACGTTGGTGGATGACATTGGTGATGGGAATGTTGGAAGACATTCCATGGAATTTCAAGAGAGTTTCAACAAATATTATATAGATGGGAATGAGGAATAATGACAATGAGACTGCATGATGAACATTGATAAAAACGTGGATGATCTCAAAGATTATGCGAGCACATCAAGAATACTTGAGTCTTGAAACCCTCACATACTGTAAGGCATGTGTCTACTCTAACCATGTCAAATTTCGATGAATATCGAAACAATTTGAAGAAATTTCAACGTTCACCCCATTCACCGGTCACCATGCGACGTCGATGGATGACATTGGTGACGGGTGTGTTATTCTAATATGTTCCATGACATTCTGAGAGAGTTTCGAAAAATATTCCATAGAAGGGAATTATGACGAATGATGATAATGAGACTACATGATAAACTTTGATGCAAATGTGGACGATCTCAAAGATTGTGTGAGGATGTCAGGAAATATCCTTCAATCTTGATACCCTGGCATACCGTCAAGGCATGTGTACATCTATTCTAACCATGCCAAATTTTGACACATGAATGAACAATTTGAAGAAATTTCAACATTGGCTCCATTCACTGCTCACCCTGCGACATTGGTGATGGGCGTGTTGGAATACATTCCATAATTTTGCCAGAGAGTTTCGACAAACATTCTGTAGATGTGAATGACGAATGATGAAAATGAGACTGCATGTCTATGAACGATAATGAAAATGTGGATGATCTCAAAGATTATGTGGGGACATCAGGAATTCTTGATTCTTGAAACCCTTGCATAGCGTCAAGACATGTGTCTAGTCTAACCATGTCAAATTTCAACACATACGTGAACAATTTGAAGAAATTTCAACATAGGCCCCATTCACTTCTCACCATGTGACATCAGTGGATGACATTGGTGATGGGTGTGTTGGAAGACGTTCCATGAAATTTCAAGAGAGTTCCGAAAAAGCCCTAAATCCCCTAATCCCTAAGCCATTGACCCTTAAATACTTAATCCCTAATCCCTAAACCCTTAAGCCCTCAACTTTAGTTAATCACTAATCCCTTAACACAAAATCCCTAAATCCCCTAACCCCTAAGACATCAACCCTTAAACACTTAAAACCTAAACCCTAATCATTTAATCCATAAACCCCTATGCCCTAATCACTTAAACATTAATCCCCTAGCCCATAATCCCTAATCCATTAACCATTAAACTACTTAACCTGTAAGTGCCAAATCCCTTAGCTCTTGACCCTTAATCCCTAACCCCTAATCCCTGTACCCAAAATACCTACATCACATAATCCTCAAAGCCCCTATCAACTTAACCCACAACACCTCAACTAATCAACTATTTAGGAAAATCCGACGCTAACTCCAGTGTTAAATCTGGTGCTAAATCCGACGCTATTTTTGGTGCTAAATCCAACGCTAAATATGACACTATTTTTGGTGCTAAATCTGGCGTTATTAGTGCCTACATATTTTGGTCGGTGCAAAAAATGACAGAAATAGCGCCATCCCGATAAATAGCGCCAATGTTGTCAAAAAATTGGAGAAAAATACACTAAACAAATCTTTGGAAGCAAAAAAGGGAGCAAATCACAGTTAAGAGCAAAGACAACTCATGCTTATTTTTGTCCTTCTTGTAGCTATGAAAAATACAGTTTAGAGCAGAGACAACTCGAGTATGTTTGTATCTAAAATTATCATTTTAGATAGTAGATAGTAGAGCCACTAGGATCAAGTAGAAATAGACAACACTGATGAATGTATATTTTGATTTCTCTTTTTGAAATATCGAATATAAAGATTTTTTTCTTGGAAAAAAAATAGATAAACATGGGTCAAAGAGAATTTGTTCTAGTGGGTATTAAGTTGTTATTTTCTAATGGTCACAATTCAAATCCTAAGGTCTAGAAAATATCAAGAAGGTACAAAAAAAGCAGAATTTCAAATCTCTTTAGCTCTTGCATGTTAAGATACACTAATTGCAAAAACCTTGAGAGACAAACTATTGGAGGAAATAGTTTGTTGGAAGTGGGTTTCCTCTATTGGTAACAAGTCAATCCCAATAAAACACAAGAATTTCAAATTCAATGGATGCTTTATACCATTGAAATGAGGGTAATATTCACTTTCGATTACTTGACATTATGGCTAAGCATCCTCATTATTGTCTTACTAGGTTATGGTTTAATAGCCAACCTAATCAACATTCTTTGATATTATTCTAGGTGGCCAAGGCTGACCTATGCATTTATATGGACCCATAACCTCTTTATGAAGGAAAACACCCACCTCATTAGTTGTGTATAAATACACACCTTATGAGTCTTTTGTATAATCATCTTGGATTCATTAGTTATTGATTCATTTTCCAAGGGCACCATATGTTGGAATACTAAGAGAGGGGGGGGGGGCATGGGTGCGTGAATCAATATGAAATTTTTTACCACTTTTAACCAAAATATATATCAATGTATGATCAATATATCATAAGCATATAAACATAAGAATCATCACATCAACAACATCACATCAAGTGCACAATACACCAAAATTTACGTGGAAACCCAAATGGGAGAAAACCATTGAATGCTTTTTTATATATCAAAGAATACATTCATTGAAAGTACCAACTTCCAAATTCTCTAGAAACAACTGGAAGGAGGCTACAACCCCGATTTACAAGCTCCAACTTGAAGGAAGCTACAACTCCCTAAATTCTCTGGCTCCAACCAGAAGGAGGCTACAAAAACTTGATTCTCATGCTCCAACCTAAAGGAAGCTCCAACTCCTTGAGTTCTACGAAACCAACTGGAAGGAGAATACAAAGCCCTTTCCTTACCTCGTCCTGCAACCCCGAATTATAAATGTAGATCAATTGTCACTACCACTTCCACTGCCACTGTCACTATCACTACCAATGTCACATCAACCTGTAACCTGTTACTGCCATTGTATCCAACCTGTCACTGTCAACCTGTCACATCAACCTATCACTATCAACCTATCCAACCTATCACTGTCACCTATACTCAACCAGATCCTCTCACATGGATCATATACCGAGGACACCTCTCAACTAGATGTCCAACATCACCAACACATGCCTCTACCAAGCATGTACCAAACCATCAACTTGTACCATACCAAGCACCAACCATGTACCACGACCTGTACCATAACAAGTGCATCAACCATACACCAACACATGTACCAAACCATGTATCAACCATGCACCAATAACTCTACCAAACTGTGCATCAACCATGTTCCTCTTCTTGTCTAGCCTCATCATCTATATGCTTTGGAGTTGAAACATGAAATGTTATAATTAATACACAATTTGCAATTAAATGTTTTTAATTATAACCCATACGACATTTTTTATAGCACATGAAATAACTCCAGTATTGAGTTGCACATCACCTTCATTGGGTGGCACTTTACCATCACTAGGCTATGTTTCGCTAGTGGGGACACTTGTTTCTTCATTGCTTGCCCGGTTAAAACAAACACACGCATTACTTTATGGCCAATAATAATAATAAATATATTGTACAAGTAATAAATTATAAATAACCTTATTTTTTTTTTTTTACCCNGGAAGGTTGTGCTTCCCCAATCTTTTTTAGCGTTCAACCATGGCTTAAAAGCCGTGTTTGAAAGAAATCTTGAAGTATTCCTCTGTTGGATATTCTTTGAACTCCAATCCCTACAAATTTTCATAAGAACATGAATTTTGCTTCTTTTGTGCAATTAAATTAAAATTGTTAACAATATATTAATTGGATGCAATTTATTTTTTTATACTTACAATTTGTATGGCCAGTTTCGAGTAACCACCCAGGCCAAGTTTGTGCTGCCCCTGATTTTCTATTATGGCCTTACTGGCTTTAGATATGTCCGAGAGCATGCATTGAAAAGTTTCAAATACATAATTAGATGTCACAATGATGATAAAACATCATAATTACATTATTAGAAGTGTCACATACCTTCCTAAGCCGATTGGTGTCTTCCTTCTTTTCAAAGAATGCTCTCCTTTGCATCTTCCTATTGGGCCTTCCACTCCCTCTCAGAAATCATTGGAGGACACTCATACTTAGGGTTATTTTGTAGATGAACCCTATATTGGTCTTGCATATATTTTAAACATGTGCCTTCTTTTTAGGAAACTCCAAATTTGTTAAAGGAGCCATCACCGAACACGCCAACCAACTTGTTCATGAGTTCATATTTTAACTTGGAAATTTGGGAATTCCACCTTGTGTGTATGGTGGGTCCAAATATATCCAAGGTCAAGTTATTCATGCGTTTACAAAATGTATCGTTTCCTGCAAAATGATAATATCATTAGTTTAAAATAATCACATATTATACATAAATTTCAATTAGATTGTACATAATAATTAAAGCACATCTTAACTACTTGTAAGCTTTTCTATTTTCATAGGGATGAGCTCATCATTTACCAAAAAGGTAACCGATAGTGTTCTTGTGCTAGTGACATGGGAAGATACAACAAATCATACTTCAAAATGTGCAAAGCCATGTTCTGCATCCACATCATCCCATGCACATTCTGACATGTCCTGGTCAGGTTCGAGTGTAGTATCGACATCGTGTTGGTTGTGGAGCCTGATTATCTTCCTAATTCAAAGGTATTTGTTTTTAGCTGTGTTTATACCCCATGAAGACTTTACACCCCAGAAGAATGTACACTCCTTCACGCGGGGGAGTGCAGGGGGGGTTATCCCCCTTGCGGGGTCCGAGGGAAAGCGAGCCCCCGACGGGGTTAGAGGGTGAAGCCCTTAAAGGAAAAATTGCCTTGTAAATGTATATTGTAATTTCATAGTAAATCTGGATCGTTCATTATAAGGTCGCAGATCTGACGATAAAAGTTATGTTAGGGTTTTTTTCCCTAGAAGACAATCCTCTTTTATGAGGGAAATGTATTGTGGCTATGTATAATTATGAATATTGTATTATGAGTGAGGATAATGTGAGAGAAAGAAGAGGAAATTACAACGGGTGTGCTGTAGGTTGTATCCCTTCATTTGCTGGATAATAATAAAGGAAGGACCTGACAATTTCTCTAGTGGACATAGCCCACACTGGGTGAACCACATATATCAATGTCTCTATTATTTTGTATATCTTCTGTGTTTTATTTCTGCATTAATTTTACTTTATTGCTCCACGATCATGTTTTTCTAACAACTGAAATCAGAGTGAAAGGTAACTCGTAGGAAAAGAGGGTTCTTGGTTCGAGTGGGAGCAATGAAGAAAGATTGAAAGTTTAGGGTCGAGAAATTTAACGACCAAAAATACCAGTTATGGAAGATGCAAATGGAATATTATTTATATCAGAAGGATCTATTTCTACAATTGGGTGGAATATAAAAGAATCCGATTTCCATGAAGGACAAAGAATGAGAGGTTCTTGACAGAAAGGCACTAGGAACGATATGGCTGAGCCTGGCAGTGTCGATGGATTTCAATATTTCGAAAGAAAAGACAATGAAGGAGATGATGGATGCATTGACTAAATTGTATGAAAAACCCTCGGCGTCTAATAAGGTATTTATAATGAAGAGATTATTTAATATGAAGACGTCAGAAGGTGGGTCTATTGCAGATCATTTAAATGAATTTAATACGGTTACGAATCAACTAAGTTCTGTAAAAGTGGACTTTGACGATGAGGTCAGGGATCTTCCAATCTTGTGCTCAGTGCCATAAATATGGAATGGCTTGGTCATGGATGTAATTAACTCTATATCTGGTTCAAACACTTTAAAATTTGATGATGTTGTTGGTGTTATCCTTAGTGAGGAAATGTGACGGAAAAGCATAGGTGAGACATCAGGTAATACGCTAAACATGGAGAGATGGGGAAGACAAAAGGATAGAGAAAAGGGATTAGGGAACTGTGGGAATTCTAGGAAGGGAAGATCCAAATCCAGATTTGGAAAGTTAGAGTGTTGGAATTGTGGGAAGAAAGGACATTTGAAGAATACTACAGAGCTCCAAAGAAACAAAGAGATGGACAACAAGAGAAAAATCAAGAAGCAAATGTAACAGGTGATGTGTTATAAGATGATTTCATTCTTTTTGTAGATAATATTTCTGAGTCTTAGGTAGTAGATTCAGGAGCTTCATTTCATGCCACACCCCATAGGAAACATTTTCTATATTATGTTCAAGGTGATTTTGGATAGGTTCATTTGGGTGATGATGCACCATGCAAAATTGTTGGAATGGGAAAGGTAAAAATAAAGCAAAGCAATGGAAACCAATGGTTGTTGAAAGAGGTAAGACATGTTCCAGATCTAAGGAAAAATCTAATTTCAACAGGGAAGTTGGAAAGTGAAGGTTGTATATCCATATTTACAGATAAGGTTTGGAAGGTCACCAAAGGATCATTGGTGATAGCAAAAAGAGAGAAGGTATGTACATTGTATTTATGTACTGGTAATACTGACTCTTCTATCTCTTTAGATTCTACAGAAGTGGATACAACACTGTGGCATCATAGGATTGGAACCATGAGTGAGAAGGGGATGAAGATACTTCACAAAAGAAATTTGTTTCTAGATCTTAAACAAATTGATTTGGATTTATGTGAGCATTGTGTTTATGGAAAACATAAGAGAGTCATATTTCTCAGAGACGGAAAATAAAAGAAGAGTGAAAGGTTAGAGCTTGTGCATACAGATGTATGGGGATCATCTCAGGTATCATCTCTTGGTGGATCTCATTATTATGTTAATTTTATTGATGATGCAACTAGAAAAACTTGGGTTTATTGCATTCGATAAAAATCTGATGTTTTTGATACTTTTAAAAAATGGAAAGCTTTGGTTGAGAATGAGACAGGAAAAAGGTTGAAGTGTCTCAGATCAGACAATGGAGGTGAACATTGCAGCAAGGAGTTTGATGATTACTGTTCATACCATGGGATTCGTAGAGAGAAGACAGTTCCAGGAACACCACAAGAAAATGCCGTGTCAGAAAGGATGAACAGGACAATCATGGAGCGTGCAAGGAGTATGAGATTGCATGCTGGTTTTCCCTTATAGTTCTAGGCAGATGCTATAGATACTTCTGTTTACTTAATAAACAAAGGACCTTCAAGCTCTTTGGATGGTAGAATTCCAGAGGAGGCATGGACTGGTAAAAAGGTAAACTATTCTTTTTTAAAGAACTTTGGTTGTGAATCATTTGTCCACATTGATAA
>JASDQU010439959.1:65908-82192 GCA_032191745.1 Picea mariana | reverse complement strand
TAGGATCCCAGTCACAGAGGATGATATAACACAGGTTTCAGGTCTTCCCATCACTGGCATTTGTTGGTTCAGCCACAAACACATTATCCTTAATGCCCAGCAGGACTTTCTCTTGCTAGGAGAACAAGTTGAACCTAAAGGCCGAGGTGTTCGACTTAGCTCGTTGTCGCCTCCTTGGTCGAAAGTTACAGAGTTTGTCAAGCACTATCTCACCTGTGAAGGCCGATACCAGGTAGTTTACCAGTACGATTTTGTCTTGTTATCTCATTTACGACATGCTAGACTGGTCAATATTCCTTAGTATCTGCTCAGATGTCTTAGAAACATGTCGCATTATTGTAAACAGGCTAAAAATCCCACCCTTTCCCTCACCCATCACCGTCTCATTCAACTACTCATCCAAAAGGGTTTTTCCCAACAAAACCTTCCCCTAAACAATCCACCCATAAACCCTTAGGAAGCTGTTGAACATCCTGAAAATCCTCATGAAGAACAATCACAAAACCTTCCTGACCCTCTGGAAATACCTATTAATCTGCCTACAGATCCAATTGATTCAATTAACCCTCCTACCAAACCAAGTCCACCCCACAACTTACCAGAATCATCTACTCCTACTGTTCATATCCTTAGCGATGATTCTGAAGAATATAAACCTGATAACCCTCCCTACCCCATTACTGAGGAAAAACCCACACGCAAAAGAAAGAAGAAAATTCCTACTTTTCCTTCCTTTTTACCCAAAAAATGAATGAGATATTCAACAAGAGTAGCCACTACTGCCACTGCCCTAAACCCCCAACCCATTTTCCTAATAACCCATACACCTCTACCCTTCCAAACCCTGGAATTTTTACCTATTCAACCCACGGGCACTGAAACACAAGAACCAGAAACTCAAGATGTTGTGACATCATTTTCTTTACATCAAGTAGCTGAAACACAAGAACCAACTACTCATTCAGTAGCTGAAACACAAGAACCAGCTATAGCTGTTACACAAGAACCATCTACAGCTGGAACACAAGAACCAGCTGCTGACTTCATCCCTGAAATACAAGAATTAGATGCCCAGGATGCTGCAACAGTAGTTGTTACACAAGAAATAGCTACTCATTCAGTAGCTGAAACACAAGAACCAGCTATAACTGTTACACAAGAACCAGCTGTTGACTTTATTCCTGAAATTCAAGAATCACATGCCCAGGGTGTGGCAACACTATTTTCCTTACATCAAGTGACTGAAACACAAGACTCAGCTGCTGATTTTGTAGCTTCTCCATAAGAACCAGCTACCGAGGTTGTGACCGCTACAAAAAAACCAGTCACCCCTCTTGATACACCGATGACAGATCAAAAACTAGAACCAACAATGGCTTCTCTCTTACAAGAAAACGAGTTTCTAAGATCATAACTGGAAGCTTACAAACAAGAGCTGGTAATGGAAAAGGAAGCTTATGACAGGAAACTTAATTTGTATACCTTAGCTCACGTAGCGGCCATGGTAGAGAAAAACACAAAAGATGATCAGTGTAGAGAGTATATGTGCAGCCAATGTGGGGATATTTATTATCAAGCAGGCTATAAAGTGGTTCAAATTCCAATGCCTGGAGCTTCCCCTGCACCCACAACTTTTGCAGTTAAAGAAGAAGAACACCCTACTGTTACACAAGAACCAGTAGGACCTTCCAAAATTCAAAAAAAATGAACCCTGGCCTACAACAACTGCTACATCTGAAGCCCCTGTTTTTATTAGTAAATTTGTACAAACACTGCCTATTGATGAATCTACCCCTACTTTTGTGGAACAATCCACTCAGACTCTACCACGACCTACCACTGACGATGTTGAAACACAAACTCTACCTATTCATGAAACTGCCCCTCCTAGCAAGACCAGTACCCCTACTCTTATGGAACAAGCCACTCAGACCCTACCTCAGCCTACCATTTGCAATGCTGAAACACAAACTAAACCATGTAATGAGCAAGCAATAATGGAAAAATGGAAAAAGGAGTCTGCTATTATATAGGACAAAAGTATGCAGGAGCAAAAACTACTTTGGTTGAACGACATCTATTCAAACTGGGAAGTGTTGGAACAAACACGCCAAGAATCTCATGCCCATAAGAAGCATAATGAAGAATTAAAAGGCAAATTGCTCCTGATGTTTGATTTGGTACAAAAATTATTGGCTTCTAGGAAACCATCCTCAAATTACTCTCTTTTCCTTATAGAACGACTTACATTTTTTCATATTAAATCAATCAAAGAAGGAAGACCCAATGCAATGGTAAAACTAGAAGATTTTGTTAAAACCTTTGCAGAAGCCTCTACTACTTATCAGCATCTATTATGTGAGGTATATCTTTATAATGAATCTATTCCTGAGAACAGACAGCTTAATCTCAACCCTCTTATTGGTGATATCTAGATTCATGCACTAGTCTTCTTCCTTACCAACCAGATTACGTGGCAGAATGATTTTCTAGCTTCCAAACATAATGAAGATAACCATCTCCTCTGGATATGGCCAGAACCACAGAACGTTTCCACCTTTGTTGCAAAATATTACAAATTTTTTAAGAAACCAAGGATGACTCAATACATAAGGCAACTACAGGAAACAGTACTTTAGGATTGCCAATAGTTTATTAAATCCACAAAGACTGTTGCTCTAGAAGAAAATAACATGTTTTGGCAACAATCTTCTGAGAAAAGGTAGGAGCACAATCCCTTTAGTCCTACCAATCTTGAGACAGCAATCTCCCGGGTACCGAATTACATCAAATGTGTCCAGCAATGTGCTGAAAATTGGATAGGTTATCAGTTCCATTTTCCCATTCTATGGATGCCAACAGAGAAGTATCAAGTTCATCATAAGTTGCCCAAGAAGGTTGAAACAGCAGCTTGGCAAAGGCTACAATGTGTTCAAGGATTCAGAGCTCCAACAGACAACACTTTCCACAGCTACTGCTTAAGTAATTTGCACACCCAGAGTCGGTATCCGAATTTTGATTCAAATTGAAGTTGCCTAAGGACATGCAACCTTTTTAGTTGGGGGGGATGTTAGGACCCTATAATGTAACTTTTTTCTCATACTTTTTTGCTATCATTACATCCTTTTCCCACTCATATTTAAGCCTACATTATCACCTTAACCTATTTTTCCAAAGGTATATAACGTTTCTTCTCTTTGCTATATGTTTAATTTGTTTTACATGTAATTTTAAATTACTCTCATACTTAGCCATTAAATATATAGTTGCTGAAATAGTTTGAACTGCAGTTAACATACTGTTGCTGCTTGAAGACCACATTGCTAAAACAGTCAACAGTACGCAAATTCCATTGCTAAAACAGTCTGTGATTTGCGATGTTGAAACAACATTTCACATATAGTAGTAACAAGAAGGAGCTATTACACTGGCCGCAACAGCCGTACCTTAAGCCAACACCAACCATCGTTGTTGCTTGAGACCACGTTGCTAAAACAGTCAAACATGACGCAAATCCCGTTGCTGAAATAGCCCGTGATTTGTGATGCTGAAACAATATTCTACAAACAATAGTAACAAGAAAAGATAAATAAAGAAGTTGTTACATGGGTCGTAATAGCTGTACCTCAATCCAGCGCCATTCCAACTACTGTAACAACATTTTTCTATGGGAGATCAGAATATCCTATCCCAGCATAGAAGATTAGATCAGACTAAGAATAGGATTTGTATGTACACATGTAATTTTATGATCAATTGTATTAAGAGGATTCTCCTCTTTAAATAGTGGAGAAATGAGCATTAGGAAGGGATGGAAAGGCTTAGCTAGAAAAAAATCACAGATAAGGAGCGTGTTCACACTGGATATTGTAACTTGACACATTTGACAGATGAATAAAAAATCATTTTGAGCATTTCTTTTTAGTTTCTTTCATTTCTGGGGAATCTTGTGAGAAGGAAAGGGCCCACCTTCTTCACAAGATTCAACCATTAGTTCTGTAGTGCGTTAGTGTTGTTTTTATTCGTACCCTGTTAAAACTCTGTTTTGTTGAAACTTTGCTTCCATTGATTGTTAAATTTTTTTCATACAATTCATTCCTAGGTAATTGTTAATCATTTTGATTGGTAATTCTGTTTGCAGAATGAGTTTATGAAAGTGTGATAATCAGAGATAGGTGCTGAAGAATCCTACTTTGGGGAATAGGGTCCTATTCTCTGTTATAGAGTAGTTAGTCTTCGGTAATTGTTAATCATTCTGATTGGTGATTCTATTTGATGAGTTTATGAAAGTGTGATATATAGAAACAGGTGCTGAAGACCCCTGCTTTGGGGAATAGGGTCTTGTTCTCTATTACAGAATAGTTAATCTTCTTTGCAGTGTGCTGAAAAGTTCCTTTTTCCTAGGTTGCTATTTCTTAATGTAATCCAGGATTCTTCTGATAGTTATTTCCTTTTAAATCTTAAAATTCTGCAATAGATAGATTGCTTTTACTATTAATTCAAAGTAGAACCTCAGTCTGTTTAAAGCAAGGTGTGACTAGTGTACTTTTACTACAATTCTAGATTGCTTTTGAGATTGAACATATACAATGTGTGATTGCCTTTGAAATAAACAGACTTCCCTGGGTTGACAATTCATGTAACACTTGATTGTTTAATTGATAAGCAATTATAGTGAGCAACACAACATTGATGTGGACCTACCCCTGGGTGACACTTGGATGGTATGATTTGGACACAGATGACTGGGGAATGACTTGGCAGGATGACTGGGCAATGAGGTGGCAACTAAAATTTATACTCAAGCTATATTATGCACGAACTATGAAAGGTTCCATAAATCTCTCTGCTTCACACACAAATAATATGAAATGTCATTTTCTTTATAAACATGTAATTAGCTCCCTCCCACAACGCATATGAGATAAATAAGGTGGATTTTCAAATCAAGGGCCAAGATTCATGTGGAGAAATGATTGATGAATGTTGAGTCTCTATCTCCCAGAGGTCATAACTTTTGATCCCAGTGTCCAAATTGAGAAAATGAGGGTTCATTGGAAATATAGAGACATTAAGAACAATTTGTAAGTGGTTTCCAAGGATGGAACGACATATATCAATCCCAAAAATATAAATTACATTCGGGAATATTTTTATCTTGGTGGAAAATAATTTTTGGAAAACTCTTTATTAAAGAAGTTCATGAATGTATGAAGTGAGTCCAAGATTGAGGCATGGATATTTAAGTTTACATTTAAAAATGGATTCAAACATTCATTGATATTTTATTAAAAAGAATCAATTTAATAATTATACTCACTCTAGATGAAGTGAAACATAACGATTCAACCATTAAAAGAATATATCAAATATTGGCCCAAAATGTCATTATTGAAGATAATTAATCCCGAATAACTAACAAGAAGTTGTTACATCAACGAAATTCGATCACAGAGATATATGTGCATCAAGATTCAACACAACACACACACACACACACACACACACACACACACACACAGAGCATTTCCTTCTTAGTAAGTCAAGCATTTGTTACATTTGGCCTTCCTTTTATTTTTTTTCACTTAGTTATGAATCCCCCAGTTTTATCTGTTTCATGATCTGTGAAAACCTAAGACCGATTTCTAACTACCTTTTTTTCTTTCTTCCAAGTCTTTCATCTATTAGTGGTCCAAGGGAGCCCCAATCCCAATCCATTTGGATGAACGCCTTACTTTTCTAAATATTCTAAATATTTTTAAATATATTTTTATATTTGTTTTGAGGTTCCTAGAGAACTATTTGGGATAGATGAATACTGATTTTTCAGACTTTGAGTTTTAAGATGAAATTTTCAAGTGTGTGTCCATCACTCTTTCAGATTTTCAATGAAATATCATGTTAAGTTCTCTGCACATGCGTCCATTTACTTTCATTCTGCCAAATGATATTTTTTGCTTTATGTTATGACAAAAATGTTTTTTCTAAGGATTCTTGTTTCATTTTATTTTACAGTATTGTACAATATCTTGGATCCTGTATGATATTGTAAATATTCATGTGAATAATATTGGTCCTTCCTCGGGCCTTTATTTTCTTATGAGTGTTTATTTTATTGAAATAAACTTCGTTCATTCTCAGGTTTTATTTTAATTTTGTATATTATTTACATAGAGTATTACCACCTCTTTAAAAATGCATGAGGATTTATCCTCGTGAGGTTATTTTCAAGACTTTATCAATCTTAGATATCAATAAGTAGGTAGTTACAATAACTAACTCTTAACTATACTAACTAGGATCAAGTACATTAGTTTCAAAATGATCAAATGTATAGATATTAAAAAAGTAAATAAAAAACACAAGGTTGGGATAGGAAAGAGAGTTCTCATTATATTAATTTAATGAAATCAAAGGATGATACAATTTGAAACTATTGTGGCACCGCCTAGAACTGATATATATATTCCTCCACTCGGTCCATTGAAGATGTCTCATACCTATTGACTCCTCACTCCAAACAAGTCAAGGAAAGAGAGTGTGTCTCTTTTTGTACGAGATAAATGAGCAAGGTGTTGGAAACAAGGGTTTCCAAAAATGAAGGGGAAAATCTTAAAAACTTAGGGAATTGGCTTGTAGACTCAGTGGAAATTTTCTAGCATAATGATGCTTCTATGGATTCTTTCTCTCCCCTCCACCCAATGGAACTTATGTATACCTTAGGAAGTTGGTTGGAGTAGTTAGGCATGGGATATAATGGGTAATGACTAGAAAAAACATGTGAACTTCACCCAAAAAGGTGTTGGAATATTCACCAATACTAAGAGGGGGGGGTGAATCAGTATTGAGCACTTTTTACCATTTTAATCAAAAAATTAACTTATCAATTATTCCACTCACTTAGCATTTAACATGTCATAAACATATAACCATAGATAGTACCATTCAATAATGCATCTATCATACACAGTCCACAAGAGATTTTTACATGGAAACCCAAATGGAAGAAAACCATAGAATGATTCCTTATATATCAAAATATTACATTCATAGGAAGCATCTGTTACAAAAACAAGACCGCGGAGCAATAAAATAAAACAAATGCGGAAACAAAACACAGAATATACACAATACAAGAGATACATAGATTTACGTGGTTCACCCAGTGTGGGCTACGTCCACGAGAGAAATTGCCAGGTCCTTCCTTTATTATTATTCAACAAATGAAGGGATACAACCTACAGCAAAACCCACTGTAACTTCCTCTTCTTTCTCTCACAGTCTCCTCTCTCATAATACAATATTCGCCATCAATCATAGCCGCAATGCATTTCCCTCATAAAAGAGGGTTTCCTTCTAGGGCAAAAAANTAGGGGGTACCCCCCCTCTGCACTCCCCCACGTGAAAGAGTGTACATACTTCTGGGTTGTAAATACTTCATGGGGTATAAACACGGCTAAAAGTAAAAGACCTCTGAATCAAGAAGATAATCAGGCTCCACAACCAACAGCATCAACTTCCAAAATTCTCCAGCACCAACTGGAAGGAGGCTCCAACCCCCTATTTACAGGCTCCAACTTGAAGGAAGCTACAACTCCCCAAATTCTCCATCTCCAGCCTCCCAATTTACAGGCTCCAACTCGAAGGAATCTATGACTCCTTGTATTCTCCAGCACCAACTAGAACGAGGCTAAAACCCCCTTACCTTTCCCCTTCCTTCCTCACTGAAATATAAATGGAGACTCGATTTGTCACTGCTACTTTCATTGTCTCTGTCACCGTCAATGTCTTTATCACTGCCATTGTCTCTATCACTGTCACTATCACTAATAATCAACCTGTCACTGTAACTATCATTGTAACTGTCATTGATATTGATAGATCATTGTCATAAAAACTATATCCATTCACCTAGACCATATGCCAAGATCACCAATATCATCTATCAAAACATATGCCCAACATCACCAAGATATGCATCAAACCAAGTGACAATATATACCTCAAGTATTAGACATAAAATCCATAAACCATGAACCAAGAATATGCCTCAAGAATAAGCCATATAATTCATGATATGCCTCAATCATGTACCAAAAGATATGCCTCAAATCAAGTACCAAAATATGTCTCAAGCATGTACCAAGATCTCTAATATGTGCATAAAGCATAAGCCATGATCTCCAATATATCACCAACATATGTCTCTAGCCATGTGCCAAATACCCTCCAAGATATGCCTAAAGCATTTACTATAACATCAATATATAAACATTAAAAACACATATAAAGACATACCTTTAATCTGTTGGATTACCGAGAGGGGGGACGAATCAATAATAGAGCAATCTAATCCTTTTTAACCATATAATGCAAGTGTTATATCAATGTAGCATTATCATCCAATATTTGCAGAGTAAATAAACAATGAAAAATCATACACATACACAATACACTAGTGTTTTTACGTGGAAACCCAAAGCGGGAGAAAACCACGGAATGATTTTTCTTATATGTCTTGAAGAATTACATTCATTGGAAGCACCAACTCCCTTTGTTTTCTAGCTGCAACTGGAAGGAGGCTCCAACCCCCTAGTTTCTCAGGCTACAACCTGAGGGAATCTCCAACTCCCCAATTCTTTGGCTACAACTAGAAGGAGGCTACAACCCTCTATGTTCTACGACTACAACCGGAAGGTGGCTACAACCACCTGTCCTTGCCCCGTCCAACCGCCCTAACGTATAAGTAGAATGATGGAACCACTATCACACTATCACGGTGAGATATATTGTTGTAAACCTATACCAATCAACCTGCACCAAACAACCTATACCAATAACCTGAACCATGCATCAAACTGTACCTCAACCTATAATCAACATGTACCATAAACAAGTGCATCAACCATGCACCAACCTGCACCTCAACCTCAACCAAAATCCCTCATAAATTTCATCATCCAAATCTGATTTGTAATTCTATAATAGACCTGGTGTATATGATGACATACCTGCCAACCTTCCTTAACTTTAACAACAAAAGACTAGCATTTTCATCAAACTTTACTTTAGTCTCACATGACTAGTTTTGGATTAGTCAACAACCCTAACTTGAAATAATCATAAATATGTACTTGTAATGAATAAAGATCTGAAAATAGTACACAATGTTCTTCAGTATGTTTTATGCAATTCCTCCAGGTGTCACTACTTGGAACCTCTTAGAAAAGGAGTTATAGCAAAAATGGCATACCTTGTTGAATTATGGCTTATTATAGAGAGTGAACTTGTAGAGCATGTCCCGCACGGATTGTTTTTTGTATGGATATGAAAACTGTACAAAAAATCCTATAGATTGTACTCTAACCAACACATTTGGTCTTACTGAATTTGGATCTGTTATGAATAAGTTATGACGTTTTTACCCGAAACACCTGTTTTAGACTAGTTTCAGAACTAGCCACAAACCCTATTTTCCATGGAGTGTAACTCCAAAAATTCAATGAACAACAAGCTGAAATCCTTACCACAACTACTTGGATATGTTTTCTCAATGGCCTCCAAATTTCACAGTCTGATTCATTCTAGAAAAACATTTATTACGAAAATGGTGAGATGGCATGTAAATAACATACCTTAGAAAGCATCATCAAAATAATTTATCCTCCCTTGAATTATGGCCTTCTTTACTTCACCTTCCCTCTTAAATTAGGCTTAGATATCCTTTGGTTACCTCAGTCACCTTTATATATTCAATATGCTCAAGTGTGATTGAAATGAGAGAACCTTGCCTCTTATTTATACTTTCATGTAGCTTCCTTAGAAGCATGTTCTAGACCACTTTGTTCACATAGCCACTTTGTCCACATAGTCACCTATGTCTAAATTTACCCAATTTGCCACTTTTCCATATATCCAATAGCCACTTGACTACTTAACCCATTTTCCTCATTTTTGTGTTAACCTTCTTATAACCACTTTCCATAATTAGAAAGTTCTCTATTTACTTTATTATTTAAATAATCCTCCTTGACTTTGTCACTTCACTTTATTATTTAAATAATCCTCTTTGACTTTGTCACTTCACTTTATTATTTAAATAATTTCTTCTTTGCAAGCACTTTGACTTCTTTGACATTTTGGGGCTTCAAGCCAACATATGAGGGTCCTCCAACTTTGTAAGGCCATAAATCTCAAACTGTGAGGAGTTATGTGACGTTCCACATACCTCCAGAAATGGCATGATATGTACTATCCATATAGAATATTCTTACCTAAAAATATATCAAAACTCATACCATTATACAGCAAACAAACATGGGTCCATTACCCAAACCTTTGTGCTACCGAAATTTGCTATCGAACTTTCTTCAAGGGTTAACATCAATGACAACCAAACCAATTGATCAAAAATATACCCCTTTGGCATTGATGGAAACACTCTGATGCAATACTAAAATCATATCACCCACGGTCCCCCTTGAACCATGTCTACATCTCTGTGACCAACGCTCCCCCTGGAACCATGCCTTTGTACTATGCATCTGATAAATCTCTCCCCCTTTGTCATCAATGGAAAAGGTATCTTTCCATTCGGGTCTTCTCCCCTAAATGACTTGTCTCATATCCCAACCTGAACTGTCCTCTTTATGGTGCTTCCTTGTGTACATCTAAGACATATAAGATAAGCTTTCAAAAGCATTCATTTTGGAGTAGAAATAACTCTAAGTCTCTGGTGAATATACTCAAAGGCTTCCCATGGAAGCGGTTTTGTAAAGATGTCTTCCACTTATTCTTTTGTTCCCACATATTAAAATATGATGTTCTTTTATGCAACCTATTCCCGTAGAAAGTGATACTTGATTGGAATGTGCTTCATCTTGGAGTGCATCACCGAGTTCTTTGAGATATTGACGGCGCTTGTATTATCACAATAGATTGGAATGGGCTCATCATACTAAACCTGTATGATGATGATGATGATTATTAACATCCACTAAGACCGAATTGGTCTATCAAACCTTAAGAGGGTAAGTGATTACTTTTGATTCTTTATAATTTTGTTTGTGTGCTCGAAAAGCATTAAGAGAAGCTTTCCAACATCACCATACTTTTGTTGAGTTAAGATGTTAGGAAGGTTGGTAGTGTGATAAATATTTTGAAAATGAGATCTAATATGGGTATAGGCTGGACAATATAAGAGAAAGTTCTTTTCATATTCAACCTTATTAGTGTCACAAAGGTGACACACTCTTTCATCCCATGGCGTTTTAGGAATTGACCAACGCGCAATTTCACTATGGAGCTCGTAAGAATTTGTTCTTATCTTAGCAATGCTTATTTTTTTCTTTACACTTTGCAAAACATATAGATAATTTTGATCTTCTGTATTAGGGTTGATTACATCTTTATAATACCTTAATTTTTTTTTTTCCTCTAACTCTTTATCACACCACATTTTCTCTTTATCATATATGTCGGAGTTTGTTTCATCCATAGAACCTGTGTACAACATGATGTTGTTACAATATACTCTGTCTCGGTTGTAGATACAGATACTGATGATTGTTTCTTGCTTAGCCATGATACTAAACACTCACCCAAGTAGAACGCTTCTCCACTGGTGCTTCGTCTATCATCAATGCAACCTTCCCAATCTACATTTGTGTAGGCAATAAGTGATAGATACTTTCCTCTTGTATACGATAATCCAAACTCTTATGTTCCTTTAAGATATCTAAAAATCCTCTTCACTGCTAATACATGTGATTCCTTTGGTGTTTCTTGAAATTGTGCCACCTTTCCAATTGCCTGCATTACATCTGGTTTGGATGTTGTCACATATAGTAGGATGCCAATCATTGACCTATAGTGCCTCTGATCTGTAGGCTTTGAATCATCATCTTTGCTCAACTTGCAACTGGTTTGCAATCTTCCATTCTGAACCTCTTTAGCATTTCTCTGATATACTTGGTTTGAGAAATAAAAATTCCTTGGTTTCTTTGACGTATCTGAAGACCCAGAAAGAAGAATAGTTCTTCAAGTAATGAAATTTCAAATTCATTTTTCATGTCCTTTGCAAATTTCTGGCTTAACCTGTCATTAGTACTTCCAAAAATAATATCATCAACATAAACTTCAATTAATAAAATACCATCTTGAGTTACCTTGATGTAGAGGTTGTTGTCTACACTTCATTTTCTGAACCCTGTTTGTTGTAGATATTTATCCAGTCTAGAGTACCATGCTCTAGGAGCCTGTTTTAGACCATACAAGGCCTTCTTTAACTTACACACATAATTTGCATTCTCTAACAAATGAAATCCTTATGGTTGTTCAATGCAGACTTCTTCTTCAAGTTCCCCCATTCAGAAAATATTATTTTACATCCATCTGATACACTTTAATATTTTTGGAGCATGCATAATCTAAAATCAATCGGATTGTTTCCATTTTGGCAACTGGGGAAAATGTCTCTTCAAAGTTGATTCCTTCAACTTGTGCATATCCTTTACATACCAATCTAGCTTTGTTCCTTGTAACCTATCCATCTTCATTCAATTTATTCCTGTATACCCACTTTGTGGCGATCACATTCTTATCCTTTGGTCTTGGAACCAATTCCCAAGTGTCATTTTTCTCTATTTGATCCAATTCTTCATCCATGGCCTTATTCCAAAATTCATCCTTCATGGCCTCTTCAAAACAAGTTGGTTCAATCGTAGATGAGAGTGTTAGGTGTGTTTGTTCTGGTGAATGGATTCTTCTTATAGTCTCAACTCATCCATCTTTATTTCCGATAATCTAATCTGAAGGATGATTCTTCTGTACTCATCTGTTAGGTGTCTTTGGAGGCACTTGCTGAAATTGCTCTTCTGCTTCTATCGGATCCTCTTCATCTTCCCCTTCTACTTCTTTTTCATCTTCTGCTTCTTCTTCGTAAAGTTGTTCCATTGATTCATTTTCTTCTTCCTTTAATTCTTGTCTACATGTTTCATCAATTGTTACGTTGATTCTTTCCACAACTTTGTTCAATCTCAGGTTGTAACACTTGTATGATTTCCTTGTAATTGAGTAACCAACAAGTACTGATTTGTCCACACGAGATTCAAACTTTCCCATTTTTCCATCTTCTCTTTTGATGATGTAGCATTTCCTTCCAAAAACTATGAATTTCTTCACATTTGCTAGTCTTCCTTTCCATAGCTCGTAGGGAGTTTTTTCAGTGTTGTTTCTGAGAATTACTCTGTTTTGAATGTGAAATGTTGCATGCACTTCCTATGTCCAAAAGATATCTGTCAATTTGGAATCCACTAGCATTGTTTGATCCATTTATTGTATAGTCCTTTTCTTTCTTTCAACAACTCCATTATGTTGAGGTGTCCTAGAAACAAAGAATTGCCTTTTTATTCCATGCATGTTGTAGTAGTCCATAAATTCCTCAGAAGTGAAATCTCCTCCATTATCAAATATCAAGCATTTGATTCTTGAATCCATTTCATTTTCAACCATTTCCTTGTAGAACTTGAAGTTTTCAAAAGATTTTGACTTATTCCTGAGAAAGCAAATTGCAATCATTCTTGTATAATCATCAACTAATAACATAAAGTATTTCTCTCCTTTTAAACCCTTTGTTGTAGTTGGTCCAATTAGATCATTATGCACAATTTCTAATGGTCTTGTTGTTGAATATTCTTTTGATTTAAACCTGGTCTTTATTTTCTTTCCTTGTTGATAATGTTTGCACAAAGTGTTGGTTGGTTTCGTGATCTGGGGAATTTCTTTGACTGCTTCCCTTTTGCTAACTTTGACAAGGTTATCAAAAAGTATGTGACCCATTATTCTGTACCATATCCAACTTTCATCTTCCTTTCCTAGGCAACACTTTTCATTTCCAATTTCACTTAACACATATATGTTGCTTGAAGTTCTCGCAACTGTTGCAATCAATTTTCCTAAACCTTCTTTTCTTATCTCGCACTTTTGTGAATCGAAAGTAAATTTATGACCTTGGTCACACATTTGACTCACACTTAGAAGATTATGTTTCATATCTTCTACTAGTAGAACATTTTCTGCCTTGGTATTCTTGTTCCAAATTCTGACTGTGCATTTTCTAATGATTTTAGTTGAATCATCATTTCCGAAAGAGAATGATCTATCTCTTTCCTTTATTAATGTAAGAAACTTGTCTCTATCACCTGTCATGTGTTTTGAACAATCACTGTCAACATACCAACCACGTTTATTTTGCTTAACTTGTAGAGCGAGTGTGCATTCTTCATTGCTATATTGATTATGCTTTCTTATCCATGTCCTTTTTTGAGGTTCATGTCTGTGACTGTTGTTGTTCTGTTGTGGTTCTCTAGGAGGGACTGTCGTTATGCAATCTTTGGCCATGTTTCTAAAGTTGTTACATTTGTAGCATACCACTTCAGTGCTCAAAGATTCAAATATGTTGTAACTCATTCTTTGTGTTTCACTAGGCCTTATTGGATAACCCTTTTGTGCATGACTTTCAAAGTTGTTTATGTTCCTTTTGTTAGCTCTGCAGTTCAAATCTTTATGTCCAAAATTATTACATGCATAACATAAACTAAAAAATATAGTTTGATACCTGGGAGTTGACTATCTTCTAAAACGAGGTACTCTTATGAATCCTTCTTCTTCCCAAGGAATATATGTTTCTGTCGGTCGTTGATTCTAAAATCTAAATCTTCTCGATAGAGGAGTGTCCCTGTAATTTTCTTTGTAGACCTTCATATCCCCTTTGATTGTTTCTACATAGATTTTTGGATATGTTTTTTGTTCTTTTGTTTTGGAGCTTGATCCCTTTTCTGTTTGAATGTATCCAAGTCTGGACTTGTCATGATGAGATTTTTGACTGTTGATAATGTCATTCAAAACTTTTGAGTTGTTTTGCATATTTTTCTTTTGAAGATCCTTTCTTAATGTGACAATTTTTGCTTCCAAATTTCCAATGATCTTGTCTCTTCCTTCTAGCTGTTCTTTGAGTGCTTCTTCAATTATTTTATATTCTTCAATTTGAACCTTCAAATTTGTGATGATTTGTTCTAGTTCCTGAGTGTCTTCTTTCTTGTCTAGTTCCACTTGTAGTTTCTTGTTTTTCTTCTTTTCTCTTCTGATAACTTCTATGGAACACAACAATTATTCTCGGTAGTCAAATTTTGCCTCTTCATATTCTTCTTCGACCTCTTCATATTCTTCTTCGACCTCTTAATATTCTTATTCAGAGTCTTATTTATCAGAGTCTTCTACTGCCATGAATAGAACTATTTTTGTCTCACTGTCACTGACTTCATCTTCATCTGATGATGATATGTCTTCTTTGGTGCATATGATTTCCTTGAAAAATTTCTTTGTGGTTCTTTTTCCTTTATATGTTTGTTTGCTATTTGAGTAACCTTCATCATTTATCTTTTTCTTATGAGGAAATTTGTTAGCAAAATGACCAATACCATCACAATTAAAAGAAATGAAAGGAAGCTTACCTCTATACATGTCGTTGGTTCCTGTGTTCAATCTTCTGAAAAATTTGGCCTCTTCTTCATCATCTTTCAAGATGTCATTGTCATTGCTATGTTCTTTTTATTTTTTATTTCCCTTTTGCTTTGACCTTTTGGATGCTTTGAAGGCTGCTTCTTTAATATATGGATTTTCTTGTTCAGTTCTCAGTTCATATGCTGTGAAGATTCCATGTAGTTCATCCATGCTTATTGAGTTTAGATCTTCTCTTTCTTATAGTGTTGATATCTTAGGGTCAAATATCATAGGAAGATATCTTAGTAACTTTTGAACAATTACAGATTCTTTGATTTCTTATCCCAATCCCAAGATTGCATTTATTGTTTCATCGACTAGTAAAAAGTAAGCTGCAATATTCTCATCTTCCTTCATCTTTAGTTGTTCAAACTGGCCTCTGTAAGTTTGAAGCTTTTCTTCTTTGAATTTTGAATCTCTTTCATAAATATTTCAAAGTTTGTCCCAAATCTCTTTAGTGGGTTTACAATGTGCAACTTTGGTGAATACCAATTCTCCAATACCATTCAGAAGTGCATTTATGGCTTTGGAATTATTCTGACTAAGTTTCATTGCTTTGTCATTTGTTGGTAGAACTATTGGTGATGTGTATCCATCTACAATTGATTTCCAAATTTCAAATCCCTGCTCCTGTATATATGTATTCATCTTTATGCTCCAAAATGCATACTTTTGTCTATCAAACTGTGGTGTTCCATTTTTATACATGTTGTTTCTCTCCAT
>JASDQU010439959.1:0-26224 GCA_032191745.1 Picea mariana | reverse complement strand
AATTGAATGAAGATGGACAAGTTACAAGCAACAAAGCTAGATTGGTATGTAAAGGATATGCATAGGTTGAAGGAATCAACTTTGAAGAGACATTTTCCCCAGTTGCCAGAATGGAAGCAATCCAATTGCATTTATCTTATGTATGCTCCAAAAATATTAAAGTGTATTAGATGGACGTAAATTCAACTTTTCTGAATGGGGAACTTGAAGAAGAATTCTACATTGAACAACCAGAATGATTTCAGTTGTTAGAACGCAGATTATGTGTGTAAATTAAAGAAGGCCTTGTATGGTCTAAAACAGGATCCTAGAGCATGGTACTCTAGATTGGATAAATATCTACAACAGGCAGGGTTCAGAAAAGGAAGTGAAGACAACAACCTCTACATCAAGGTAACTCAAGATAGTATTTTGTTAATTGAAGTTTATGTTGATGATATTATTTTTGGAAGTACTGATGGCAGGTTAAGCCAATCATTTGCAAAGGACATGCAAAATGAATTTGAAATGTCATTAGTTGGATAACCATCCTTCTTTATGGGTCTTTAGATACGTCAAAGCAACCAAGGAATTTTAATTTCTCAAACCAAGTATATCATAGAAATGCTAAAGAGGTTCGAAATGGAAGACTGCAAACCCGCTATCACTCCCATAAAAACTAGTTGCAAGTTGAGCAAAGATGATGATTCAAAGTCTTCAGATTAGAGAAAATACATGTCAATGATTGGTAGCCTACTATATGTGAAAGAATCCAGGCTAGATGTAATGCAAGCAGTTAGACAGGTGGCATGATTTCAAGCAAGACCAAAGGAATCACATGTATTAGCAGTAAAGAGGATTTTCAGATATCTTAAAGGAACCAAAGAGTTTGGATTATGGTATCCAAAAGGAAAGGATCTATCACTTATTGCCTGCATAGATGTAGATTGGGAAGGTTGCATTGATGACCAACAAAGCATCAGTGGAGCAACGTTCTACTTGGGTGAGTGTTTAGTATCATGGATAAGCCAGAAACAATCATCAATATCTTTATCTACAACCAAGGTAAATTATATTGCAGCAACATTATGCTATACACAGTTTCTATGGATGAAACAAACTCTGATAGATAGACAGGTTGAGTATGATGAGACCATTCCAATCTATTGTGATAATACAAGCACCATCAGTATCTCAAAGAACCTGATGATGCACTCAAAGACGAAGCACATTAAAATCAAGTATCACTTTCTATGGGAATAGGTTGCAGAAATGAACACTAGAGTTGAATATGTGGGTACAAAAGAACAAGTGGCAGAAATCTTTACAAAACCGCTTCCACGGGAAGCCTTTGAGTATCTTCTCTAGAGACTTGAAGTTATTTCTACTTCAAAATGAATTCTTTTGAATGCTTATCTTATATTTCTTAGATGTACACGAGGAAGCACCATAAAGAGGACAGTTCAAGTTGGGAGATCAGATGAGTCAGTTAGGGGGAGAAGACCCGAATGGAAAGATACCTTTTCCATTGATGACAAAGGGGGAGAGGTTTATTAGATGTAGAGGACATAGGCATGGTTCCAAGGGGAGCATTGGTCACATAGATGCAGGCATGGTTCTAGGGGGAGCATGAGTGATATGATTTCAATATTGCATTAGAGTGTTTCCATCAATTCCAAGGGGGATATTGTTGATTAATTGGGTTGGTTGTCATTGATGTCAACCCTTGAATAAATTTTGATAGTGAATTCCAGTAGCGCAAAGGTTTGGGTAATGGACCCAAGTTTCTTTGATGTATAATGGTATGAGTTTTGATATATTTGAAGGTAATACTATTCTATATGGATAATACATGTCATTCCATTTATTGTGGTATGTGGAACTTCACATAACTCCTCATGGTTTGATATTTATGGCCTTACGAAGTTGGAGGACCCTGATTTGTTGGCTTGAAGCCCCAAAAGGTCAAAGAACTCAAAGTGCCTGCAAAGAAGAAATTATTTAAATAATAAAGTGAAGTGACAAAGTCAAAGAGGATTATTTAAATAATAAAGTGAAGTGACAGAGTCAAACAATATTATTTAAATAATAAAGAGAAGTGACAATGTCAAAGAGGATTATTTAAATAATAAAATGAAGTGACAAAGTCAAGGAGGATTATTTAAATAATAAAGTAAATGTAGAACCTTCTAATTATGGAAAGTGGTTATAACAAGGTTAACCCTAAAATGAGGAAAATGGGTTAAGTAGTCAAGTGGCTATTGGATATATGGAAAAATAGCAAATTGGGCAAAGTTGGTCATAGGTGACTATATGGACAAAGTGGTCTAGAAGATGCTTCTAAGGAAGCTACATGAAAGTATAAATAAGAGGCAAGGCTCTCTCATTTATATCACATTTGAGCATATTGAATATCTACAGGTGAATGAGGTAACCAAAGGATATCTAAGCCTAATTTCATAGGGAAGGTGAAGTAAAGAAGGCCGAAATTCAAGGGAGGATAACTTCTTTTGATGATGCTTTCTAAGGTATGTTATTTACAGGTCATCTCACCATTTTTCAAAATAAATTTTTTTCTAGAATGATTCAGACCGTAAAATTGGGAGGCCATTGAGGAAAACTATCCAAGTAGCTGTGGTACGAATTTCATCTTGTGGGTCGTTGTATTTTTGTAGTTACACTCCATGGAAAATAAGGTTTCTGGCTAGTCCTGAAACTAGTCTAAAACAAGTGTTTCGGGTAAAAACGTCATAACTTCTTCATAACAGATCCAAATTCAGTAAGACCAAATGTGTTGGTTATATTACAATCTGTAGTATTCTATGTAACATTTTTAGATCCATACAACAAATATTCTGTGTGGGGCATGCTATACGAATTCTCTATCTAGAATAAGACGGAATTCAACAAGGTATGCCATTTTTGCTATAACTCCTTTTCTAAGAGGTTCCAAGTAGTTACACCTGGAGGAATTGCATAAAACACACCAAAGAACATTGTGTACTATTTTCATATCTTTACTCATGACATGTACATAGTTATGATTATTTCAAGTTAGGGTTGTTGACTAATCCAAAACTAGTCATGTGAGACTAAAGTAAAGTTTGATGAAAATGCTAGTCTCTTGTTGTTAAATTTAAGGAAGGGTTGCAGGTTGGTGCATGGTTGATGAACTTGTTTATGGTATAGGTTGATTACAGGTAGAGGTACAAGTTGATGCATGGTTCAGGTTATTGGTACATGTTGTTTGGTGGAGGTTGACTGGTAGAGGTTTACAACAATATATCTCATAGTGATAGTGTGATAATGGTTCCATCATTCTACTTATACATCAGGGTGGTTGGACAGGGAAAGGACAGGTGGTTGTAGCCCTTCCAGTTGTAGTCAGAGAACATAGGGGGTTGTAGCCTCCTTCTGGTTGTAGCCAGAGAATTGGGGAGTTGGAGCTTCCCTCAGGTTGCAGCCTAAGAAATTAGGGGGTTGGAGCCTCCTTCCAGTTGCAACTGCAAAAANATATTGTTAAAAAGGATTATATTTCTCTATTATTGATTCACCCCCCCCTCTCAGTAATCGAACAAAAACACCTAATACCCTTTTGTAAAACAAAGCTTTGAGCAATGTTGGTCAAATTCGTATTTCATTCTGTTTTGAGCCATAACAAAATTTCCCTTAAGTGTGAAAATAATGGCTTCTCTACTGTGAAGTGTGCTATCCACTTCATGAACCTTGGAGGTGCCTAGTGAATAGGAGGCCACTAACAATGGTTTTTTTCCACTAACAATGTCATTTTGGTAGCTCCATGATAAATGGTATTGTACCACCATTCTATGAGGGGAAGCGATTGTGTAGATTTTAAAAAGTGAAGCATCACAAATATGTTTCTAACAACTTGTTGACCACTTATGTTTGGCCTCCTATTTGGGGATGATATGCCATGCTCATGTTCATTTGGGTACCCTCAAGTTTAAACAATTACTGCCAAATTTTGTTGGCGACGGTGGGGTCCCGATTGGAGATAATGTAAGTGAGCATGCCATTTAACTTACAAATTCAATCCATGAATACTTGGGAAACCAAGGAGGCAATAAATGGATGCGATTAGGAAAAAAATGAGCATATTTAGATAGATGGACAACTACCACCATGATCACTAATTTGTTACCCGCTTTTGGGAGTTCCACGATAAAATCCATAGAGATGTCAATCCATATATGTGTTGGGACTAGTAGTGGTTACAATTTGGGAAAATCAACTCTTTCTCATAGGTTGATTTTCCCAAATAGTGATCACACAACTGCTTACTGGTGAATGCCAAGGGGTTCCATTCTTGCATCAAGAGTAGTCCAAGACCTCTACTCGTGGCATCACATTCCAAGACAAAAGTGTTAGTATAATTGTTGGGTGTTATATATGCACTAAAAACACACTAAAGACCCTCAATTAAATTGTCAATCCAGGGTAAGTAAACTTAGAGTTGTAGAAAAATATATGCCAAAAGTAGAAGGGTTGGTAGGAGTATAGTCTAACTAAGGAAGGTAGCTATCTAAGGCTAATCTACTCAAGCAAAGCTATCTAATGAGAAAACCCTACTAAGAAGTTTGAAACTATGTAACCTAAGTACTTTGGGCCACAGATCGATGGATAGTTCTTTAAGAAAGTAAGTAAAACCCTATGTAAAGAAAATTAATTCAATTGTAAGAAATAAGCAACTATTTAAGCATAACAATAAGCAAATAAACAAAGCAAACTATTTTAACTTTCCAACGTACATTCAATGAGAAACTATACTACGAAAGCAAGTAAATAAACAAGCAAGCAAAGAAACATAACTAACCTACTAAAGCAAGTAAACAAGTAAGAAAATACAACTACCTAACCTATTAAAGCAATAGAGAAATAGGCAAAGACAACTAACTAACCTACTAAAGCAAATATACAAGTAAGCAAAAACAACTAAATACTGCAAGCAATCAAATTAAAACTTCTCATTGAACAAATATCTAGCCTAAGAGGCAAGTGGATTAAATGCTCAATGAAAAACTATTTCTAATGCATGAAAGGAAATATAAGAGGCAACTAGACTAAATGCTCAATGCAAAACTATTTCTAATGCATGAAAGGAAATCTATTTTATTGAAAGCAAGAAGAACTACCAACTAATTCTTAATCTATAATAAGAAAACTACTATCTAATCTATCATAGAAAAGTCTATCTATCCTACAACAGAAATAAAACTTTATTCTAATTTATGAAATCAAGAAACTATATCTATGAAAGCGGGAAAACTATCTCTTCTAATCTACGAAAGCAAGAAGCTATCTTTAATCTATGAAAATAAGAAAACTATATTTTAACCTATGACAATTCAAATATAATGCTGGTGGTTGTGTGAATGCCTTCGGTGTCGGATGATATCTCAATGGCATTTGACAACAAAGGACAATTCAAGCGGTATAAGCTCAACACTAATCTCAATGGCAAAGTGAAAGGTATGGATTAAACAATCCAATAAGAATTTATCCATGACAAAACAATGTTAAATACCCTGCATATTCATATATTAACCATCAACAACATAATGAGATCATCATTATACTTCTATACTATGTAAGCAAAACTAGATTCAACCATTAACTAAGAAATATAATTGCAATTTAATTGTAGGAAAGAAAATTACATAAATGAAACTATACTACATCTATTCTAACAATTCAAACTGCAATAAAGAAATGCTTAAAAATAGAAATTAAAAGTAAACTAACAATTATATTAACCAACAACTAGCTAAGCCAATTCTACATAAAAATGAAATAAGAAAGCTATGATTAAAGATTGAAATTGAACCTATCCATCCATCAAATCCTTGTCACAGAAAGCTCAATTAAAAACTCGGTGCTATTCTAATTAAAACTCTGTTTTAAACTTGATTCTAAAATTATAAATGAAAACGTAATCTAATATCTAACTATACATGGGGTTAGTCTAGGGATTTGCAGATCCATTCCTAACTACAAGATTAATGCATGCTAACACAATTCATCATACTAACCTGCAAAAGAGAGTCAAAACATTTAAATTATAACAACAAACTAATTAACGTAATAAAAATGCATGCACAAGAAATAAAGAGAACAACTAAACTATGAAATGCATAAAAAACACAAAGAAAGTTACCAGACTGCTGGTGCCCCCCCCAGCAAGTCATGGTCACTTTCTAAAAGCACACCATACGCTCAACAATATGAATTCACCATGAAAAGTAAAAAACATACTTCTTGCATAATTCTGACAATGTAAAATATCAAAACAGAGTAAAAACATATTTCTAGCTATCACACTGATGTATCTGATGCTTAGCTTATGTTTGACCACCTCGGTGGTATTTATAATGTTTACAGGCTAAGCGGTCGACCACAGGAGGGTCGAACCACTTCTAAATTTGGCAATTTGCATTAAATGGTGCCCTAACTGATAAAACAGAGCAAGCCAATAATCGCCCTCTTTGAACAACTGAAACCGAGTTGTCTGAAGCTCAGTAGCTGGAGGGGATAAGGATGAAAAAAACCCATGTTTTCCATTCGCCCATCATTGGTCGCCAATGCCATCACCGCCAAGTCGTCCTCGTTTTTGTGCAATACAAAGTGCTGGACAGAGTGTCGGATCGGGTACCAGAACGATTGCTGGAAGGAGTGCCGGAAGCAGAAACGTAGTGCATTTTCTTCCTGTAACATCAAAAAACATGAATCAAATCTTTGGAAGTGTAAAAACATGATGAATTATATTCAATACAATCATTAAACATGAATTATACATACCTAGTGTCAATCATACCATTTTAATATAAAATTCTTCAAAAAGATCCTTCAAAATGTGAGAAACACATATATACATTCGGCAAAAGTGTATAATAATTGTCATAAAATTGATCATATCTCAGGCCAAACATTACCCCCACACCTAATATTTTGCAGGTCCCACTGCAAACAAAAGGAAATTGCCCTTTATGACTAAACTTGCGAAGGAGGGGGTGGATTAGCTTTAGAAGCTTCTCCCTTTTGCCCGAGGGATTTTGACTTAGGATTTTCATGGTGTTTCAATTGTATCCAAAGACTATTATTGGTGGCAGTTAATATCATCAACCTAACACTGTAGAGAATTCATCTTGGCTTGTAGGACAATGTTATCATGGCATAAATGATGACTCAGTGTTTCATGCTATCTAAGTTTGAACTGGAGGGTTTGGAGTTTTTGGAGGCTATTGATGACATGTGAGGAAGCCTTGATATGTATATTATACTCTTGATCCTTTAAACCATGCAAAAAAACAATTTTACCTCTACAAAATTAGTTCCAAAAGTGACTTCCCATAAGCGCAACAATTCTGGCCTGGTGAACTTTATGAAAAATAGGTATCAAAGTGACACATATAACTACAATACAGTAAAACCTATGTAAAAAAGGAGAGAGGTTTTTATTTTTTAATATTTCCTTTAAAAAAATATCTCTTGTTTTTCAAAAATTCACTTTTAGCTGTTAGGAAAACACGCCAAGAAAACATGACTAAAACAGGAAAAGCACAGTGTTTTATTTCCTGAAAAACTAGGCCTCTAAGCGAATTGAATATATCCAAAACCATTACATATATTTAGAAACTGAGATAGGTTATTGTTTTTTAATATGTCCTTGATACAAACTTATCTTGGTTTTCAAAAATTCACTTCCAGTTGTTAGGAAAACATGAAAAGAAAATATGACTAAAACAGGAAAAACTGAGTGTTTTATTTTCTGAAAGCATAAGCCTCTAAGATGATAGAATATATCCCAAACCATAAAGTATATTAAAAACTTGAGAGATTCTATTTTGTTTTTGTATGTAATGAACAAAAACCTCCTCCAGGTTTCAAAATTAATTTCCCATTTGTTCATAATCCCATCTTGAAGTTGGTTACTCAAAACTTGCATAAGTGCAACATGCTCTTAGCAGAAGCGCAACATGGTATTTGATAGGGATTTTGGAGGACTTCCCAGAGGAGTTTTGGGATGAAAGTGGTATGGGTGTAAATTTTATGATGTCTGCTACACAATGGAACCATCAAGCACTGCAAATTCCTTCTCCAACCCTATGAAAAACTGACTTGAAGTCAAACTGTCCAAATGTGCAGAAACCCTCCTATAGTGACTGTGTTTGGGGGATTTCTCTCAAACAATAAAACCTTTGAATAAAATGAAGGAATTTTTTGTTTCTTGGTCTATTATTGACAAAAACCTCTTTCACTTTTGTCAAATTCATCTTCTTTAATTCAGAAACCAATTTTTAAGTAGATTTTTGACCAAGACAATCATTTGAAAATTTATGACAAGGAATGATGACATGACCATGATGAAAATTTATGACTTGGATGAGTGGAGGGAGTGGTAATGACACATAGACACACCAATGACAATTTTACAACCAAGATATGTCAAATTTTATTTGATAATTTTATTTTGAAAATATAACAATTTGACCTAATAACCTTATCAATCACATGAAAGAGTAAATGTGATCACGGGTGACTGACATAACTGACAGATACTAACAAAAGGCTTGGTTTGTACTGGTGGGCATGGTGAATAGGATAATTGTTATTTCCTGTCATAATATGTAACAATTCAAACAATTGATCCTCTTTTCATAATCTTGGAATACATATGACAGTAAGTATTTAGCAGTTGTAATCGCTCTGTATTTATCACAAAGAGTAGTTAAGTATAAGCAATCTTCTATAGCATAAACATAAAAACAAACAGAATATTATAACACACACAATGATGTAAGCAGTATATAATTTAGCATACCAATACAAACAACTGCTGATATAATATCCTGAGACTTTGTAAAAAGACAATATGACAGAATTTTGACAGAAATCCTACTTCCTCTTCTCATGGGTCTGCTATACAAATGGGAAATGTTTAGAATTTTTAGCTCAGGAAACCCCCCCCAGACTGAATATATGGCACATCCTCGTGCCATGAATTAGCAATAGGCTTCTTGGTCTTTACTATTTTTAGAGGGGGGTTAGCAATAGGCTTCTTGGGGATTGGTTACAACCTTCCCCACTTGGGAAGACATCTTTTCTAGACTCTTCAAGAAGTAAAAGGGAAAGTTACAATGGCTTATTGAAATGAAAGTGAGATAATAATCGAAATTGATAGGCTTTAAGAAAAAATATCTACCGTCACATGTAATCAATCCAGTGATGACTGTGAGAGGGTTCATTAACTCCTCTTTTATCCACTCCTTGGAGTATCCCTTAGCTCCAAAGATGTTCTGAAATTCGGTTTTGAAAACCCTGTTATAGCTTGCTCTTGGCAACTGGTGGTGTTTAAATTAGCGGTCTCCAACTCTTGGGATATTTGTGGCTGAGGCAATTGATTCCTCATAGGCCACGAACATAGTGAATAGGATTTGAGGCAGGCTAAGAGTGTTCCATTGTTGTTGATTTTTCCACCATGCTCACTCAATCCACTTGCATAGAACATGTAATGTCAAACCTACAATGAAAAACCTGTAACAAAAATGTAATGTCAAACCTACAATGAATATCCTGTAACAAAAATAAACCAACATAGTGGTATGTTAAGGACATATACAACAATTTATAGCACACAGGAGTTTATCACTTCAACATAAAATGACTACTGATGTAATAACCTGTATTATGAAAACAATACCAAATTTTTACAAAGATTTACTTCTCTAGGAAATGATCATTTGTCAACTCATGAATCCCTCCCCCACACCTAAGTATTATGACACCTCACAATAAAAAATATAGGAAACCAATCAGTTATCCCCATAGACGAAGATTAACATTTTGTAAAGTGTAAAGATAAATTCCGCAGATTGGTCTGACGAGACGGTTAAAACATGGCCCCACCTATAGGATAAGAGATCCTATATATAGATAAGAAGAGGTAGGCAAGAGAGTTTCAAGATAGTCTCAAAGTTAGTTCCCAATGGCAAGTTTATAGAGTTCATTAACCTTAGCTTAACCATACATATTTCATGTCAGCTTTGTCTACAAGTAATGTCGTACATTAGGACAAGTTTAAATTTATTATTTATTTTTTGTCAGATTATCATCCTCGCTAGGTAGAATGCCCCGCTGCCAACAAGCTTGTTCAGTACTCTGGTGGGTTTACCTATTCATACCATAGGCTGGTACCCGCTGCCAGCATACCTATTCAGTATCCCGACGAGTTAGCCTCTTACACCCTCAGAGACTAGCCCTCCATCTTTTAAGATTTTAGTATAAGATTTATTTATGCAAGAGGATGGGGGGACAACTCTGAAAACAACTTTTTCTTTCTCTCTCTTTTTTTTTTCAATTGGGATGGTATTTATTTTAGAGGATGACTTTCCGTTATATTCCTTAGTTATTGTCCTGATGTAAGGGGTACTTAAGCGAACGTGGCCTATCTAAAGATATAATATAATCAAGATAGTTAGTGTGTAGTGGATGGTACCATTGAGAAAGAACATAAATGTATCTCTAGGCTCAACTCACTTTCTTCTTTTGTAAGTTATTGTGATGTTTCCATGACTAACCGATGATCAGACCTCCTTGTTACTCTTTAATAAATATACTTTACTCACTTACTTAGGTTTCTTGGGAAAACTGTACGAGAGACCTCTAAGCTTGATGGTTACGGTATCACTTCCTTATATAGTGGTGAAGATTTTCAAGAGAAATTTCTTTTTAAAATGCCTTGAGAACAAGAAGATGAAAATCTTTGCAAAAACACGCTAACTACAACAAGTCATTATTCATTTGATGTTTAGCGGACAACAAGGTTCAAGTATAGCAATGTTTTGAAGAAAAATTCTTCTTTTATATCTCCTTGAAACTATCTACTCCTAGTGAAATCAATACCTACATAGATCTCTAAAACTATTTGCAAAAACCATACTCTAAAATATAATAAACTAATTAGATTAATAAGATCAAGTCATAGGAACATGTATCTCATAGTTATTTTATTAAAAGAAAATGTAAAATGAGGCTGCATTAGACTCTAAGCTAAACTAACAACATGCAGCTTTTATTTACTATCCTACCCTACCTAAAAAGAAAGGGAAAATCTTTATTCAAGTGTAAGAACTCTTCCAATGTAACCATGTGTGGAGCAAGATAAGAAACATAATCATATCCATATATGAAAAATTTACCGCAATGATTACCTAGATATGAAGAACCAACCAACCTACTTGTTTGGGCATTAGAAGGTGTTGAAGAAGAGAATACTATTGTGTCTTGATGACCTCTTGAAACCAAATTTCAATGTAATCTTGATGTTCATCAACAATAATTTCTATGCTCTCCTTCATCATGCTATTAAGATCCTCTTCTTCTTGATGATTGATTTCTGAAGTATATAAAGGATCTGCTGAGGTGGATGTTGGGAACTCCTCGATCGTAGGTCTTAATGATTTCTCTCCACTAGATGTAGTCCATAATTTTTCAGATTCCTTCGCATTTTTGTAAGGAAAATCATTTTTTAGCTCATAGGACCTTGACTCTTCTAATATTTCTGGAGAGGTATTCAAGTTCTTGGATATTGTCCAGATGTGTTCTTCCTGAGAAGAAGAGATCCCAGCTATTGCTAGGATTTGAGAAAGTTCCCTCGGGCTGATGGTTGCTTTTGAGTTCATCTTGTCATTTGATAAAACTTGGTTCATACAAAGATGATGTCCACAAAGTTAGGATCTCCCAATGGTGGTAAGAAAACAAAGGTTGTATTGTTTGGTTCTGTGGAAGGCTCGAGTGGTCTTTCCTCCTTACCTAATATGATTGATGCTTCAATTTCTTTTTCTATAGTGCTCCCTGTGTTAGTCTCTTCAGAGACTATTTTATCTCTTTGAGTTGAGCTAGCTTATGTTTTTCAGTATCGATCTACGAATTTTATAAGAGGGATGTTCCTTCCCCCAAAGAGATTGGAAGGAACCTTGGTTGAAAGGTCTGATTTTGATTTAATGTATCTACCTCGTGGGTCTCTAGGCCTATTCTTGAAAGAAAGTAAAAAAAAAGAGAAAATCTACCATCTGGTTTCTAGGGCTATTTCATGAAAGTAAACAAAAACAAAAAGAAAAACTACCATTGGGTTTGGGGGAACCTGCTATAGCAGATGCACAGGTTCTTACCTCTCGTCTTAAATCTCAACCGCCACCAATCTAATGCTAAGGTCTAAGGATGATCTATTTCCTAACTACTTCTTACCTTGAGACAACTCCCTGGCAATGACGCCAAAAATGATGGGTGTTATATATGCACGAAAAACACACTAAAGACCCTCAATTAAATTGTCAACCCGGGGTAAGTAAACTTAGAGTTGTAGAAAAATATATACCAAAGGTAGAAGGGTTGGTAGGAGTATAGTCTAACTAAGGAAGGTAGCTATCTAAGGCTAATCTACTCAAGCAAAGCTATCTAATGAGAAAACCCTACTAAGCAATTTGAAACTAGGTAACCGAAGTACTTTGGGCGAAGGATCGATGGATAGTATGGAGTGACGTGCAGTAAATGCACATCGCTTTCATCCCCTGGACACATTCAATTCAAAGTACAAGACAGCCCAATAAGCATAACATTCACCAATAATCAATCCATATAACCAATGCATATTCAATGTCAAACCATTGTGAGATCTGAGACGATATACATTGCATAGTGCACCACCTAAGATATTTTACATGTTAACCCTTGCCATAACTTCATGCAATAATCCATATTAACAATGCTATATGCACCTCCATTCAAATATAATTAAATTCACATAGTCCATTAACCAAACAAATAGCATAACAGTTAGTACTAACACTTGTATTCCTTATTTCTTTTATTCAAAATTTTCATGTAATCCTTTTACATAGTTTCTTTCCTTTTTCTATAACTTTAGAACCTTTTTCATAGTTTTTTTTCTTTGTTTTGATCATGCTACCATTAAATTATCCCTTGCATAGATGTGGCTAAGTAATCAACATAAGAATTAGTAAAAAATATATAGCATAGCAACAGTAACAACATCATCCTCATACCCATAAAACATGTTCAATGTCGAAAGTGATTACCAAAAGTGTTCCACAATAATGCATTATCCACTTATTATCATGCCAAACGAAACTAAGACTGCATCGTCAAAAATGTAGGACTGTGTAGGAAACATCACAACAACATCAACACATGTGTAATATATCTATCCTTGCACCTCTAGTTTACAAGGGGGTCCCACCTACTAGTATTATATTATTAGCATAGTTAAATAATAGAGCTTTAGCAATACTTTGTGGGCGGATTTCATCATTACGATTTTAATCATCAACAAACTAGAGACTTCGCTGGGAAATCTGTTTTGAACAGATTAAGAACTCAGAATGTTGGGTTTCGCAGACTAAGTAACATCATATCAAGAAGATATAAATCAAAATGATTATGCAACAGGGGGAAGTGAGCGGATTTAAGGGAAAAATGACCGGGAATTTGGGAATAACTCATGGAAAGTGCTAAGTTTGAGGGGGTTTATCCCTGTAAGCATAATCATTCAACTAAAAAAGAATGTTCTTGACTTCAAGGAGAAACAAATTCTGAACTTTCTCTTTTGAGTCTTGAAATGGATGAAGAAAAGGAAAGAAAAAGAGGGATAAAACCAACTATATCATCAAACAACAGTGGAAGAAGATAACAATTTCAATGATGCTTTCAAGGGGAACATCATGAAAGCTATGTAACTTGATTGTTATTGATTAACAATACTCTGCAGAAGCATCGTTGTGGAAAAACCGATCCAACATTTTATTTTGAAGAGAAACAAAGTCAAAAAAAAATCAAGAAATGTCAGAGTAGAAATGAAACAGTAGAATTGAAATAAGTAGAAATGAAATGACAGAAATTGAAAAACAAAAATGTAAAAACAAAAATGAAAAACTACTAATATACAAAAAACATCCCAAACAACGTTAAACTCTTCAAGTTGGTTCCACATAATGTTTTAAGTGGGAACCGTTAGTGCTGTAGGAAAACAATCGCTCATGTAAGTCCTTTAGAATGTAATAATTTGCGCCCAGGACAAAAGTGATCTTAAAAGGACCCAGCCATAATTTTTGAAGCTTTGAATTCCTTCCTCTATTAGCATGAGATGAATCCCACAACAATACCTTCTCATTGACTTTAAATTTGATAGCTTTGACACTCTTGTTGAAATATGTTTTAACAGTTTGATGTCTTTTCTTTATATTATCCAAGGCTAATGTCCTTTTCTCCTCTAAAGCCAAAAGTGCATTCATTCTTTGAGAAACACCATAAGAATTTAATTCTTCGACCTGTAGCATTAACCTTAAGGAGGAAAGTTCTAGCTCAGTAGGAAGAACGACTTCTTGACCATAAACAAGCTGGAAAGGAGTGCAACCAGTTCTCACCTTGGTGGTAGTTCGATTTTCCCAAAGGGCATAAGTGAGGAGAGTGTGTCATTGACGAGGTTTATCTTCAATGAGCCTTTTGATAGCTCTTACCAGATTCTTATTGGTAGACTCGGTCTGCCCATTACCTTGGGAATAATAAGCTGATGAAGTAAAATTTTTAACCCCCAACTTAGCTAAAAATTGGGTCAGCTTAGCATAAATAAAACCAGGACCATTGTTTGTAATAATTTCCAAAGGAAGACCAAATATGGAAATACTATTATTTTCAAGGAAAGAAATCACCTGCTCATCCTGCGAATGTTTAAGCAGGGCAACTTCAGTCCATTTCATAAAATAGTCTGTGGTTGTCAAGATAAAGACTTGTCCTACTGAAGATAGAGGATTAATAGGACCAATAAAGTCCAAACCCCATTTTGAAAAAGGAAAGTCTGGGAGGACAGGTTGTAAAGGCATAGAAGAAAGATGTTATTTCCCAGCAAATTTCTGGCACTTGTCACAATATCTCGAAAAATCATAAGAATCACGAAAGATTGAAGGCCAATAGTATCCTTTCCTGATAATATTAAAAGCAGTGGTTTACCAGAAAAGTGACCTCCTACATGAATAAGAATTTGAAGAACCATGAGTCTCTTGCAATAATTTATGTGCTTCCTCATTGTTTACACAACGAAGAAACATACCATCGCCGTATCTTCTAAGCAAGAAGTCTCCTATAATGACATATCTAGTAGATTCGAGACAGAACCTTCTTCTTTGATGAGCGTCTAAGTTATTTGGACACCTTTGATTTTGCAAATAGTAAACCAAACTTTTATACCAAGGATGTTCAAACACAAGAAGGATTTGATTGTTAATGTAAAACAACTTTGATAGAGATCTATCTTGTTCATCGATTTCTTCACTAAGTTTAGTATGCTGAGCTAAATGATAGGCTAAGTCACATCCCTTGATGGTGTTAGAAGTCACGATAGTTAAATCATGCTCCTGGATCTTGTAAAGCCAATGTGCAAGCTTCTCTGAAAGATTAGTTTGTGAGAGAAAAAACTTAACATCGGGTAAAGGGACTTTTACCAACGTGTGCTTACCTAAGATGAAGTGGTGAAACTTTTCAATAGCTTTAACAAGAGCGAAAGCATGCTTTTCAATAAAAGAATATTTAAAGTCATCATCAGACAATCTTTGACTCATGTAAGCCACTAGTTTTTCATTACCTTGGTCATCACATTGCATGAGGATATCAGAAACGGATTCCTCTGTGGCATTAGTATATATCATAAATTCTTTCTCAAAATCTGGTTTCGCCAAAACCGGTGCAGAATTGATTTCTTTCTTGATCCCTAAAAAATCATTTTCGACATCACATGTCTAAGAAAAGGAACGATCTTGCTTAAGAAGATTATGAATTGGCTTGACCATTACAACAAAATTAGGAACAAACCTACAGACAAAGTTAATAACACCCATAAAATCTTGAACCTCCTTCTTGGAAGTGGGAGCAGGCAGATTTAGGATAGCAACAATCCTTTCAGGATCAATGCTTATTCCTAAATAGGAGACAATGTGTCCAAGGAGCTTTCCCTTGGTAACGCTAAAAATAGACGTAGAAGGATTCATAGAAATTCCAAACTTCTTGCATCGCATAAGAACTCTTTTAAGATGATCAAAATGATCTGATCGATTTTTAGAATACAAGGTTAAGTCATCAAGATAAATCTGAATAATTTTAACAATCAAATCGTCAAAATATATTTGCATAGCTCTTTGAAAAGTGGCACCTGCATTATATAAGACAAAAGGCATATGTTCATAAGAAAAAGTGCCCCAATGAGTAATAAAAGTGGTTTTATATTTATCTCCCCTTTTTACCTTGATTTGATTGTAACTAGAAAAACCGTCAAGTAAGGACATCATCTGTGACCCTACAACTTGCTGCAAAATCATTTCCATATTAGGGAGAGGAAAGTGATATTTTATACTAGGCCTATTCAATGCGTGAAAATCTACACATAATCTGATCTGACCAGTTGTTTTCTGGACTGGAACCAAATTGGAAACATACTTAGAATACTTATCGGGGAAAATGATCCCAGCCTTCAAGAGTTTTTCCAACTCCTTTCGAATAGTTTCTTCTAGTGAAGGGTTAATGGGTCTTTGTTTTTTCCTAACTGGTTTTATGCCCTCCTTGACAGGAATGACATGTTTTATAAGAGCAATATCAAAACCACGAATATCCTCATAAGACCAAGAAAAAACATCTTGAAATTCACCAAGCAACTTAGTGAACTTCATTTTTTCTTCATCAGAACATTGGGCACCTATTTTAACATTATTTAGAGACTCGGGTGTTCCAATTTTCAAGGAAATGGTTTCACCCACTTTCCTTGTCAACTCCTCTTCTTTATGTTTTTTTTTTTTGCCTATATCACTCGATGAAAATGAACTTTCTAGAGGAGTCAAGCCTTTAGGAATTTTGTTATCTTCCATCGATATAATTTCCTTAGGATTATAAGGTTCATTTTGAATGAAATCACAGATGCTCTCATCACTAGGGAAGGCCTGCCATGACTCTATGTTGTCAAGGATGTGCGGACAATACAGAGATTGAAAAGTACAATCAGGGCTTTGTGGTAGAATTTGTCGAGTAGAAGAGGCTGCAAAAATAGCTAACATGTCATCCATTGAGTTCAATTCCCTTTTAACATGAGTGATTTTGAAAGATAGTAAGTTCGAGATAAGTGCCCAAACAGTTTGGGTGTAACGTTTCATTAACTTGTTGCTAGGATAGTATATCTTACGTACAAGGTTTACAACAAGTTCGAATTCCCCAAAAACTGTAAGGTGACCACAACCCAGATTATAGGAATTTTCAATGCCTAGTAGTAATGATTCAAATTTAGTGACATTGTTTGTGCAAGCAAACTCTAACCTGTAAGAAAAGTTATGAATCTTACCCACGGGAGAGTAAAAGATAATACCATCTTTGTTTCCTGCATTAGAGCATGAACCATCAAAGTGAATATGCTACATCCCATCCTCTAAGTCAATTTGTTCCAAGGTAGTGTTGTCCTCATCTGCCAAGATGGAATACACTCCTAGGTCCTCCTCGATATAATTCACATTCGGTTGTGGGACGCTTTCTATGTAAGGTGAAATTCTCCCCTCTCTTAGGACTATGATGTTTTTACCATTCTAAGGAATAGATAAGTGTGTCTTGTTGAGTGAGAGGTATCCACCTGTCAAATCTTTCCAATATCTTCCTAATATGATCGATTAATTACTCACTGGCATATCTATTACCTGAATATTAAGGGTTTTCTTTATTTCAGGATGCGCGCACAAAACCAAGGTCACGTCCTTGATTTCACCTATGGTTGTTTGTTGTAAACTATTATAATAGAGCATGCTTATGGTGTTTTCATTTGTACAAGACAAGCCTATCTCTTCCATAATAATTTTTGACATTACACTTGGGCCCGAACTGTCATCAATGAGACAACAATGGGCGATTTTATCCATAATATTTACAGAGATATAAAACGGGGTTTTTTTTTACAGGGTGTCTAAATTTATGTACACCTACTTTATTTACAGACGAATCCTCTTCATATACCTCTTCATAGAGGTTGGTTACAATGGAAGCTTTTCCTTCCATGAAATCTTTTAGATGCTTCTGTTGTTCAGGGATGACAACCATGTCCAGGAGGGTAGCATCTTCTTTGATGTTGGACAATTGATTTAGAATGTTGTATTTGGAAGAGTAAAGAGGGGAGGTAGTTCCTTGAATTTCAGGAGTATTAGGAACTTGAATAGTAGCAGCTGGTGAAGATGAGATTGGGCTATAAGAAGTGTGAGGAGGATCATATTTTCCTTTTGGAGCATAGGATTTATTCATGGTATTTGTGATCATGACATCCTCTGACTCTACAAAGTCTAGGACAACAATAGTAGTTCTAGGTCTCTTACCAAATATTTTATCTATGGCACTCTTCTTTACTTCACATGTACTTTCCTCATGGTTTTCCTCGCAAAAGTTACACCAACTACGAGGCATGATAGATTTAGGCTGAAAATTGTTTTCGTTATGATTTAGAAAGGGGGGTGCAGAAGAAGATGAATCTCAAGGAGTAAGAGAGGGGACATTTCCATTCCGCTCATATTCTATCATTTGATTATTCATGTCTTATACAAGCTGTAAGAGAGAGGACATGTCTGTCTATTTAATTGAGTCTCCCCCAAGAAGACTTGTTCTTTCAAGCTGTTCTCCATACTCTAAACAAGTGTGGAGAGTGGAACCAAGGTTATCAGTGGAATTTTCCTCAAGCCTATGATGGTAGGGGAAAGGTAATGCATTATAGTAATGCATGAAAGAGGCTTGGTTCTAAGGGAAAATGAGTTCAGGGATTTGGTTGTATAATTTAGTGAAACGCAAGTTGAAGGACTTGATAGTCTCACCATCCTTATAAGTGATGTTATTGTACTCCCATAACTGCTCAGCTGGGATTTTGGATTTCCCATAGGTATATTTGAACAAATAGACTAACTCCTCCCAAGTAGACAAAATATTAGGAGGGAGGTCAAAGAAATAGACCATAGCCTTCCCTTCAAGGGAATTTACAAATAAGCACATACAAGTGTCGTTTTCAATGGCTCCTATGTTGTGGAAGACATTAGAAAATGCCACCAAGTGTTCATTCATAGTGACAATGTTATTCCTTGAAAACTTAGGGAGATGCTCTTTGAATTTAGGAAGTGGATGAGTAGTGGGTGCTAGGTTAAGAAGGGAGGAAACATGCCACGGGGTAGTTGTAGCATTCTCTTCAAACTGAAAAAACCCATACTTTTTAATGACTTTGGCGGGGTTTGCAGTAGATTGGGCAGGGACTTGGTGACTATATAAGCTACCAATCACTGACGAGGCTTAAGGTTGAGATGAAGAAGCACCTCCACTTCCACCAGAGCCACCACTAGATGCCATCTTGTGAACGATAGGTAAGGGAGAGAAATACAAACTGGTTGAATCAGACAAAGTTCTCCTTAGAGTACTTTGTTGGGTTGACAAAACAACGTTCCTTCTTCCTATTTCATAAATAGGATTAATTTCTGGTGATAACCCTCTTCTTCTCCTAGAGGTACGAGGGTCTAAGAACATGAAAAGAAGATCAAAACTGTAGGAAAAAGAAAGCTATGCTTGATTCCTAGGTTGTCTTTTCCTAGCTTCCCAACGTTCTTGGATACTTATGTATTGTTCAATTGTTTCCCATGAGCGATTAAGATTAACCTGGGCATTAGCAGTATCTAAAGTGGTATTCAACAAGTTTAAAGCAATGTTGGTCTGATCTTGAAGATCGGGCTCAATATTGGGATGCCTTGCAACATGTATAGTCATGAAGAAAAGAAATAGTCAAAGGATCTGTTAGCGATAAAAAATGCACTGGCATTTTTGAAAGAATGATGCCTAATATTGTAAGGAATATTTGACTAGCTTCCCGAGCTCCAAATGAAGATTTGAAAGCACCATTGCAAAGCTTAGGATTTGTATATGTCGATTGACTATTTAAGCATGAAAAAACGAACTCTCCATGACTGAGAAATTTGATTTTGAAAAAATCTGCGCTTTCACCAGCACNAAAAATGCACTGGCATTTTTGAAAGAATGATGCCTAATATTGTAAGGAATATTTGACTAGCTTCCCGAGCTCCAAATGAAGATTTGAAAGCACCATTGCAAAGCTTAGGATTTGTATATGTCGATTGACTATTTAAGCATGAAAAACGAACTCTCCATGACTGAGAAATTTGATTTTGAAAAAATCTGCGCTTTCACCAGCACAGAAGGCAGAATTATAACTAGTTAGCTGGTGAAAGCTCCGCCTTTCACCAGCTAAGGAGAGGATTTTCGGGTAAATTAGCTGGTGAAAGCCTGTCACGGACAGAATAGCCGAATTTTTACCCAGATTAGGATTTTTTGCGTTTGAATGGTTTGAAATCTTCTTCAATAAGCTGGTTATGAATTATCAAATCAAAATCTGAAGGCCATTCTTGGAGATGAAAGTCAAAAGGGAATATTTTGACTAGATTTGGTCATTTTCAAGGGAAAAATGATAGGGATCAAATGACACATCACCCAATTCGAATTTTATCTTTGGAGGACCAAATCAAACAGCCTTGGGAGGCTAAAATTGCACTTCATCAGCAATCTACTCTTTTTAGAGATCATTAAATAGGACCTTTCATATTTTGTTTTGATTTTCCATTCTAGATCCATTTTTATAGGATCTGATCCTACACTTGTTGTATCTAATTTGATTTGACTATTTTTAGTAAATCTGATCCATCTTTCAAGGATCTATATTTCATCTTGTAAGGCTATAAAGCCAAATACATTTGGAGTACTAAGGGGTTCAATTCTGGATGCACAAATTACATTCTTTGTAATAGACTTTCATGATAATACAGTGGACAATTTTCTCTCTTTATTGATTTCAGATTCCTCTCTTCTTCTATACTGTCATTCAAGTTGTCTTAACTTTCATATGATTGTCATCTCATTGTTTAGTTCACAATTTGAATGCTAGTTTCTTTCATTGTTTATTAAACCCATCCCTTGGCATCCGATTTATAAACATTGGTTTCTTCACCCATTTTTAAGCTATTTATCTGATTATGAGTCCTTGAGAGCACTACCTTATTTGATTATTGTTAGTAGTTTGGATACATTGTTGTATTTCATTTATCCCATTGATCCATTCATTACTTAAGCATAAATCCATTCATTTTATAAGTTACCAAGCATCCTTAGCCTACAACCCTAAGGAGTTTCTTGGAGTGATAACAAATTGGCGTCGTTGTTGGGGAACGAAGAATGAAGCAAGCTTCCCTGGGAGATGACATAGTTTCAGCTTTTGATGATAGACAAAGGCTGAGCATTATATTGGTTGTAAGCATCTATCTGGCGACTCCACGTTCAAAGACTCCACTGGGGAGGATCCTGTTGATAAAAGATGAAGAGGCTCAAATCAAAATCCAGGTATCAGTTCATTGATTTGCTTCATGAACTGTTGTTGTTCTTTATTACCTCTTTCATTCTTTTCCCTTCACGTGTAAAGAGAATTATTTTCTATTTTGTATATTCAGAAAATCATCATCCTTCTTGTATATATTCGTCTTTAGAAGAGGAAATCATGTAGCCCTGCATTGTAGATGTAGAATCGGTGACTTTACCTCAGCCCATTCACAAAGATGACCACTGTATTTCTTTTCCTTCAGAATCTGATAAGCCATGTGACCTTGAAAAGATAGAARTTGTTTCARACCTTGTCYMGATSTCARCCCCTCTTGTCATAATTTYTGAACCTTGTCATGAACTCGTTAACTCTCATGATCAGCCCACAACTTTTCAAGTTAAGATCCGGATGAAGATGTTCAAGCCTTTAAAGATGCTCCTTCTTCTTCATCCTTATCCTGATGACGGTTATGAATATCTCCCTTGGTTTTCTGGAGAGAATCAAGCTTCAGCTGAGAGACACGTGGAATCCTTTTTGGATTTCGTTGATCGTTTTCAGCTTGCTCATGAATATGTGATCATGAGATTTTTCTCAAAGTCTCTGATCAAAGATGTTGCTGCATGGTTTAAAAGTCTGAGAGCTAATTCAATTGGCTCTTGGACCGAATTCTCTAATGTTTTCCTGAAGTATTGGGGCAAGTACAAATCTTTAGATTCATACCTTGTTGATTTCTATGCTTTGAAACGAGAGTAGGATGAAGCCTTACCTATTTTCAACAGAAGGTTCTACCGTGTTTATCATGACATGCCTTTGGAGGTCAGGCCTACAGAGACAGTTGCCATGATATATTATGTCATGGCTCTTCATTCAGATCTTGTCCTTCTTCTGCTAGGACGGGAGTCTTCATCCCTGACCCAGTTGTTTGAAGATGCTCAAGAAGTCGAGGAAAACATTCATCTTTCCCGAAGGATCCAAGATCGAGATTTCTTTGAAAATTTGCAAGTGCATGAGCAAGCAGAATGTCAGTATACTTCAGATTGTAAGCACGAGAGTTATGAGCTTGAAATAGTTTTGGAACAACAACAAGCATATGGGTTTATTTCATATTCAGGTCAGGGATTTTTAATATTCGTTGAGTCCTCCAGAGACAGTTTCGGATCTGCAGCAAATGCTAAGGGAATCCATCAACTTTCAGTTTTGCGGACAAAGGGGAATTGCAGCAGAAATAATGATCAAAGAGATGATTAGAGATGTACGCACGTCATGGTTACTAATAGCTATCAAGATCAGATTGCCTCCTTTGAAAGATTAAAAAATGATGAGCAGATTTTTATATCAACATATGACAGCTTTGAATCTACAACAGATCCTAAGGGTATCTCTCAGTTTCAAGATTTGCAGCAACGGGAAGTTCGCAACAGATATCAAGAAGAAGGCGAGGAGTTGAATAGTCCATAGCAGAAGTATATCGTATATGTTTCTCCAACAGATCTCGAGCAACCTGCATTCAACAATGAGATTAGTAAAGGTAGTTTTCAACACCTTTTCAATTTACAGTTGGATCAGCAGTCCAAAGAGGTATTGCTTTATGAATTTGATGACCCTTTTGCTAACTATTTGGAGTCTATGAGTAGCATAGATGTTAAAAAATTTCTGTCAGAAGAATATTGTCTTTATCATTTGTTCAAACTTCTTTTATGCATGATATCTCTTCCATTATTGTTCAGGTCAAGATCAAGGATTTTAATAGTAAATCAGTTTATGATATGGCTGCATTGGAAATTCTATCTTACTTGATAAATCTGCCTCAAAGTGTTAATGTAGGAATAGGCAAAAGAAAATAATCTCCCCATACGAGCAGTTAGATCCTTTCAATTATTGGTTGTTGAATAAACAGACAGTCTACAAGCAGGTTTCAATTTTTCAGGCTACAGGGTCAGCAGGACGGAACAGTTCATTGTGACTATCTTCATTGGATTGAAATACTATGTCATGATATCATTACACCATATTTCACATGAGATTCCAAGTTGTAGGTTGTGGCTAGCTCATGAATACTTGAGATTATACATGGAAACATAAAATGTTTATTTCTGTGCTATTTGACCAAGACAGAACTTTCACCAGCGTAGAAGGTGAAATTATAACCAGTTAGCTGGTGAAAAGCAGAACTTTCACCAACTAACTAGCAGATCGTAAGGTGAATTAGCTGGTGAAACCTGAAACAGAGCTGAACGCTACAAATTTTGCACAGATCCAATTTTTCTTAATTTGAATGCCATGAGAAGGGTTCCTAACGATAGATGATCATTAATGGCATTATTATCAAGATTCATTTCTAATTTTGAAGGTGTCTAGCAAGGCGGAAAGATTGAATTGGTTACCTGTTTTTTGGCAAAAAAATGTTGTCTTTCTACTAATAGTGGCAAACTCGATTCTTCACACAGCCTATGGAGATCTACTACAACTGTCGAAGATTTTGAAGACCAGGAAGATTTTTTTTTATAAGAGCATGGGTCTTTTGATGAAAATGCTTGTGCCACACCTTCGCCTCCTTCAGAATAAGGGGCTTCAATTGGTGCTATTGTTGTGGCTTCAGTAGCAGTTCCACCTCATGGAAAGAAGATTGTGACATTTGCATTAGCATGGGACAGTCCGGAAGTCATATTTCCTAGTGGAAAATCATATAAAAGATGCTATACCAAATTTTATGAATCAGATGGGCATTTGCCTTGTATATGAGAGGATGAGCTTCTGATTTTTCCATAACCTATGTCTTTGGGTAGAAGTTGATGAATCTTACAGCTTCAATGCATTGGAATCTTATAGCTCGTCAAATTCAGAACATCAATCATGCATCCGAGACAAGTGGCAATAAATACACAGGTTGAAATCAGAGTTAAATGAATTCCATATTTCAAGGAGTTTTATCAGGCAGTCAAAAGCATGTGGTAGTTAATCAACAGATAAATATCATATCCAGATTTAAAGGGAGATTCGACATCAGCAAACTCAGTCATTCGACAGCCTTTACAACTACTTTTGTTTTAGTTTATGTCTTAGGATTCGAATGAATCTCCTTTCCAATAAGCTAGGACATTTTGTTTTGTTATTTAAAACAAGTCAATGATGCAATTGCCCCAGCAAAGGAAAGTCCAGTGCTAGATCTTTCATAGCTTTTTGCTTATGTGTATGTAAAAGGGTTTGGGACCGAAGAATTTGGTCTAGATAGGAAGGAGCTAAAAGGTTCATTGCCTTGATTTAATTCCATGCTTGGATCAAAACCTTATTTATCAGCTCGAGCTCAAATTAAATTTGGGGGTCATGAAGCATTATGAAAGACACTGTCCATTTGAATTGCTCACTATTCCAGGTGTAGAATTGATTGGCTTTAGAGGGATGGTATATTGCTGCTAGATTTGTACAAGTTGTTGAAGCCAAGGGGCTATTTTTCCTACTCTTCGCTTGAAGCATATATGAAATATGAGGAAGATCTTCAGATATGGAACGCCATGAATGACCTTTTCAAATGCATGTGATGGAAGATTGCATCAAAGAGAGATTATATCTGTGCATTTGAGATGCTTGCACGTTGCTGGTGCGTTTTACGTGTTTCTATCAGTGTGGGAGAAGAAATTAAACAAGGCAGAGCTTTCACCAACGCAAAGGCAATTTTACAACCAGTTAGTTGGTGAAAGGCTGCACTTTCACCAGCTAACTAGTGAATCATAAGGCGAGTTAGCTGGTGAAAGCACAAAAATCATTTTTGAAAGCTAAGGATGGCGCAGATACATTAGTGGGAAGTGAAATATCTCATTCTCTTGCAAATTTAGAGGTCATGGCCAAGCCTAGTTCCTTGGTTGAAAACATTGAATTTTGTGGACTTGCGACTGATGGTCATCATATTGTCAAATTTCCAACTGGAAAAGGTATGGAAGAGCAAAGTGAAATGGTTGTGCATTTTAGTAATGCTTCAAGTGGTAAAAACTTAGATAAATCACATGCATAAATAGGAAATGATAAATTATAAAGGCTGAATGAATTCATGCCCAATACTAAAGGCACTAGGTCTACTAGGTTCTTGGAGACCTCACAGGAAGGTATCCATCCCAACTGGAGCTAGATGTTAGTGATAAAAAATGCACTGGCATTTTTGAAATAATGATGCCTAATCTTGTGAGGAATATTTGACTAGATTTTAGGGCTCCAAATGAAGATTTGAAAGCACCATTGGAAAGCTTAGGATTTGTAGATGTCAATCGACTATTTAATCATGCAAAATGGACTCTCCATGACTGAGAAATTTGATTTTGAAAAAATATGCGCTTTCACCAGCGCAGAAGGAAGAATTATAACTAGTTAGCTGGTGAAAGCTCTGCCTTTCACCAGCTAAGGAGAGGATTTTTGGGTAAATTAGCTGGTGAAAGCCTGTCACGGCCAGAATAGCCGAATTTTTGCCCAGATCGAGATTTTTTGGGTTTGAATGGTTTGAAATCTTCTTCAATAAGCTGGTTATGAATTATCAAATCAAAATCTGAAGGCCATTCTTGGAGATGAAAGTCAAAAGGGAATCTTTGGACTAGATTTGGTCATTTTCAAGGGAAAAATGATAGGGATCAAATGACACATCACCCAATTCGAATTTTATCTTTGGAGGACCAAATCAAACAGCCTTGGGAGGCTAAAACTGCACTTCATCAGCAATCTACTATTTTTAGAGATCATTAAATAGGACCTTTCCTATTTTGTTTCGATTTTCCATTCTAGATCCATTTTTAT
>JASDQU010439958.1:30722-48801 GCA_032191745.1 Picea mariana | reverse complement strand
ATGTTGTCCCACTAGATGTGGTGCTCTATCACCAAGCTTCTTAGCAAGTCTCCCAGACTTCTATTCACTACCTCTGTCTGTCCATCCGTCTGAGGATGGTAAGATGAACTAAACGAGTTCCCAACTTCTTCCATAAGGTCCTCCAAAAGTTCCCTATGAACTTTGTATCCCGATCCGAAACTATGCTTCTTGGTAAACCATGAATTCGAATGACTTCTTTGAAAAACAAGTTCGCAATGTGAGTTGCATCACTGGTCTTCTGACATGGAATGGAGTGTGCCATCTTGGAAAATCTATCCACTACCACAAAGATTGAATCAAAACCTCTTTGTGTTCTTGGCAACTCCAATACAAAATCCATGCTAATTGCATCCCATGGCCTCTCTGGTATGGGCAATGGTTGATAAAACCCTGCATTCTATCTTCTTCCCTTCAAATGCTGGCAAATTCTGCATCTGTCCATGAATCTCTTGACGTCTTCTCACATTCCCGGCCAAAAATATGACTCATTTAGCTTCGTGAACGTCTTGTCGTGACCAAAGTGTCCTACCAATCCTCCACTGTGTTTCTCTTTTAGCAAATTCTCCCTCATAGAGCATTTCGGAATACACAGCTGATTACCCTTAAATAGTAATCCTTCCTGGGTCATGTACCCTATCCATTGGCTTCTGTATCTGAGAATTAGATTCTCAGTTGCTTCATACACCTCCTTAAAATCCTGATCATCTGTGTACATGTTCCTGAGATCATCAAAACCCAACGTTTTGACTATGAACTCCTGCAATAGAAAACACTTCCTGCTCAAAGCATCAGCAACTTTGTTAGCAGTACCAGAAATATGTTTAATCACAAAAGTGAAATTTTGCGTATACTCAACCCATTTGACATTTTTCTGATTCAACTTTTCCTATTGAGTCACAAACTACAATGCATGATTGTCACTGTATAAGACAAACTCTTTCGGGATCAAGTAATGTCTCCATTTCTTTAATGCCTGGAAGATAGCATAAAATTCCTTATCATAAGTGGAGTATTTCACTTTCGTCTCGTTTAGCTTCTCGCTGAAGTATGCTATCGGCCTGTCTTCTTGACTCAAGACTACCCCTATTGCAAACCCGCTTGCATCACATTTCACCTGAAATGTCTTCCAGAAATCCGGCAACACCAAAACTGGTTGTTCCGTGATCTTCCTCTTCAACAGATTAAAACTCTTCTCAGCTTCTTCTGTCCAGTGAAAAGACTTGTGTCTTTTCTTCACTGTGTCCATCATCGTTGCACTAATTCCACTGAATATCCTGATGAACTTTTGGTAGAAACTAGCCAATCCATGAAAACTTCTCACCTCAAAGATATTCTTCGGTGATGGCCAATTCTTGATTACTTCCACCTTATCTAGATCCATCCTCAACTCATTCGCCGAAATAAAAAATACAAAGTAAATGAGCTCTGTCTTCATGAATGAGGATTTATTCATATTTATCAACAGCTTCTCCTACTGTAATCTCTGCATCACTGTAGCCAAATGCTTCAGATGCTCTGCCACTGTTTTACTGTAAACCAGTATGTCATCCAAATACACAATGACAAATTTTCCGATGAACTCCCTCGGGACTTTGTTCATCAACCTCATGAAGGTACTCGGCGCATTTGTTAAGCCAAACGGCATAACAAGCCATTCATACAACCCCTCGTTGGTTTTGAATGTTGTCTTCCATTCATCACCTTCTCTCATGTGGATTTGATGACAACCGCTTTTCAAATCAATCTTTGAAAAATACTTTGCCCCACTCAAGCAATCCATCAGATCATCCATCCTTGGCAATGGAAATCTGTACCTGATGGTTATCTTATTAATCGCCCTCAATTCAGTACACATCCTCCAACCTCCGCCTTTCTTTGGACTGAGTATTGTCGGAACAGCACATGGACTCAAGCTCTCCCTAACCAAACCTTTGTCCAACAACTCCTGGACTTGTCTTTTGACCTCTTCATTCTCTTGTGGCATCAATCTGTATGCGGCTTTGTTTGGAAAACTGGCTCCTGGTATGAGATCAATATGATGACACACACTTATGATTGGTGGCAACGAAAGAGGTAATTCGTCCACTACTATATCAACGAACTCTTCCAGCAGTTCCTAAACCTCTTCTGGTAAATCATCTACCCTTGTGCTGGTCAAAACAATTTTCGGTTTTCTGACCACAATAAACTGTTGATCCTCCTTCTTCTTAACCTCATTAAGGAGTTCCTTCCCACTCATGAGAAGTACAGTGTTGCTTACTTTTGGCTTCACCTCCTTATCCTTGATTGGAAGCAACATGTGAGTCCTCCCATTCTTCTCCAGGGTTTATGTGTTCATTCTCCCATCATGAATCACATTTCTATCATATTACCATGGTCTTCCCAGCAAGAGATGACAAACATCCATAGGAATGACATCACACAAGATGTTATCATTATATCCTCCTATCTTAAATTCAACTAAACATTGTTTAGTGACAGTTACCTGATGTCCTTTTTGTAGCCATGAAACTCCGTATGGACTTGGATGATCAATCGTCTCTAGCTCCAGCTTCTCTAACATCTCAGTTGAAATGAGATTATCCATGCTATCACTGTCTACGATGACCTTCCATACCATGTCCTTGGTATTGCAAGCAATTCTGAAAAGTCTGGTTCTTTGAACTGAACTCTCCACCTCCTTCTCGAGTGTCAAAAGAACTTTTCGCATCATCAGCGATATTCCACCTTCAACGTCTTCTACCTCAACATCCCACCTCTGTGCTTCAGTGATGTGAGCTTCTCCACTCTCTTTCTTCTTGTATGGACACTCGTAAGACTTGTGCCCATCCTTTCCACATGTGAAGCATGTTATTACTCCACCTCTTCCTCTTCTTCTACCCCTAGTACGAGGAAAAGTGTTATTGTCAGCATAATCTCCTCTCTGCTCAGTATGTTGCCCTCGCTGTGAGGTCCCACCTCTCTCAGTTCGAGTCTGAGGTTTCTTCCAGCCCTCCTTGTGCTTCTGATATTTTTCCTAGGCAACTGATTTGCCTCTGGGCTGACTTCTGCCTCGACCTCTCTGACTCTGCTTTCGGCTCAGCTTCTCTTCAGCTTTCAGAGCCATCTGATAAGCATCTTCCACCATTCGGATGGTTACCATTCTCATCTCGTCATGGATATCATATCTCAGGCCATTCATATATCTGGAAACTTTTTGATCATCACTCTCCTGATGACCTGCCCTGATGTTTAGTTTGTAGAATTCCTCAGTGTATTCTTTCACTGTCATCAGCTTCTGTCTCGGGTTCTGCATTCTCCTAAACAGAGTAATTTGGTAATCCCTGGGGATGAATTTCACCTTCAGCTTCGCGATCATTCAGTCCCAGCTCTTGATCTTCTGCTTGCCTTTGTAGCGTCTGTCAGCTTGTAGTTCATCCCACTACAATGTTGCATGTCCCTTTAATATTGTGACAGCATGCTTGACTTTCTTGTCCTCTTCAATATATTCATAGTCAAAGTATGTGTCTAGAGCTCTAATCCAGTCTAGAAGCTCCTTTGCATCCAAGTTTCCCTCGTAAACTAGAATGTCCATCTTTTCTCTTGCACCCATTCTGGCAATAGCTTTGATCAAATGCTCATTTGATGCATCTTCAGCTGCAACTTCTTCTTCACGTTCAGCCTCAATCTCACTCTTGGAATCACTTAGATCCCCAGCACTCACTATATGTCTTTGTGTTGTCTCCATGTCTTCGAGTCTATCTCATAGATCACGCATATCTCTCTCCATAAATGGATCTGTCATCTGCCTGCCTCTTCTTCTTGGCATTTCCCTCTCCTCTGGTGGATCGGGTGTTTGTATGTCCCTTCTCCTTGGCGGCATGGTGAATTCTTCTTTCTCTCTACTACAGAAAGAAAAGAACCTTTCTGTGCTCTGATACCAAACTGATAGCATGCACCCACAACATCTCAACCCACAGGTCGAAAGGTCCTCGTGCTCATGGGATATTTTTACACTACTAGCCTAAAGAACTCTAACCGCTCTTCTATTTCCCTATCGGGAAACCTACACCCACAGTGACTCTCACAGGATCCCCTCTTTACACTTGGGAGATCGGACTTTGTGGCTTCATGAGGTCAGTGGTGGAGCATTGATCTCTCGAATCCCCAAAACCCGACAACAGTCAACGTTGACCTTCTCCTTCTCCTTTCGGGATTTCCTCTATTGTGATTTCAGCGATCGCGATGTCGAGAAACTTGGTTCCCCGACTCCCGAATCCCGATATGTCAAAACTCCGATGCACACGAGAACTTTGAATTTCAATGTTGCTTCACTTAATCAACATTTTGGACTTCACGGTATCGCAAATCCTAATGTAATGAAGTTGGAACTTTACCCCACGAAACTCCGAAATGGTATGCCACTTGTCCACTTGCTGACTCCTCCGTGTCCCACACAAATCCACTTATCTTTTGGGATATCATGTTTCGTGATTTCACGATTCCCGTTGCAATGTTTATGGGACTTCCACCCATGAAACCCCGATATATGTAACCATGTGTAAATCTTACAGCCCTTGTGGCTCGGATATACGGTCCTACCCCTCCTAAGCTTTGAAGCTTTTGGGATACTTGCAGTAACTCCCTTGCTTCTCCGCGAGATCTGACGGCTCACAGAAATTCATGAATTCTCCTTAAAGAATTCCAACCGTCTATCTTTCCTAATGATTTCTGCGAAATGAACCAAGTATTCCTCCGTGAAAACTTGTCCACCCACATGCAAAACCTGCGACGCCTTATTAATTCTTCCTGGTACAACTTCTCTGCACTGCCCTTCAATAGTTTCTAAGGCCTTATCCTTCCTGAGCTTTTCCACGACTTTGCGTATTCTGGAAAACCCTTTTGCTCGCACCCTTTGCGGAAACCTTCAAACACTTCCAAGTGTTTGAAATTATTTGACTCTGCGCACACCTGTAGCAGTAGTCTTTCAATACTTCGCTCAAGTTCACAACCATGAGACTTCCCTTGGCCTGCGCACTCCTTGCATGGCTCCTGTGCCTAACTGCACTTCTGTGGAAATGAGAACAAAAGCAACCCTATCTGAACCCTTTGTCAACGCACTCCTTGTGGAAAATTCAACTGCACTCCTTGCAAGAAATCTTGCTCAGATAGAGAAACAATTGAAACTCATTCGTAATTCCTTTCAGACTTCAAACTCAAACATGAAATCATATACACAGCATATAAAGCAAATGTATAACAAGAAGCAAACATTCATGAGCATATCATTCAGCATCTATACATAGAAAAAAAAACACGAAACCATGAATTTGAATCAAACTCTTTCTATTAATCCAAATATATGTACATGGGTGTTCTTACACAGCTCTCTGCATGCTCTTCTCTTCTCAACAATTCTTCTTTATCTCCAATAATGTTACAATACACAAGGAGGGTGTCTATATCCCGTTTCCCTCTTGCGCTCTAAAACTATCTAATCTACACATTTAATTCTACCTACTTGCATTAACTACTTTAAATGCCTTCTACCTACTAAGGACGAGAGAAAATCKCTCAAGGTCCATTTACATTATACAAGTGTGCTTCTTCTTAATGGCTTCATTTAAKATTGCACATCAACTTCAAGGTGATTTCAAAATTTGTGTTGGCACTTGCCCAGCTGTCCTTTGCTTCCRCGMTGGCTCACTTGATGTTGGCGATGCTCCTACATCATTTGTGGATGTTGGTGAGACAGCTACAACTTGGAAGAATTCCACCATGAAGGAGAGGAGAAGGAAGGGGAGGTGCAGGAAATTGAGAAATGGAAAATTTGAGAAGAAGAATAGAGGAATTGGAAAATCGTAGGAATGGAGATGATAAAGTATACTCAGAGCCAGAAGAAGAAATCAAAGACAAACAAGTTGGTGATGAAAGAGACCTATTAATTAGGTTGATTTTGTATTTGAGTAATAGGGGTAGTGCAAAAGATGAGGTTTTCTGTTATGATGGTAGTCTGATAGTTGATGCTCTCATTGACTAGATTGGAGAACTCAAAAGATACTTCGAATATAAAAATGTTTAGGATCCAAATCGAATTATATTTGTTGTTACGAAACTGAAAGTCCATGCAAGACTATGGTGGTATATGTTGCAGAAGGAAAGAGTGAATAATCAGTTGGAGAAAACAAAAACTTGGAAGAAGATGATTTCCAAGATTAAAGAGAAATTTTTTCATGTTGATTACCAGAGGAATTTGTTTCAACAAGTCTAGAACCTCAGACAAAAGGAGACATATGTTCATCAATACAGTGAAGAGTTATTCGGGTTTTCAATCAGAGCAGGCCTAAAAGAACCAAAATTACATTGATTTGCAAGGTATGTAAATGGGTTTAAGTATTTGATTCAAGATGAAATGAGCACAAAATATTTATGCACTGTTGATGAATCTTATCAAGTTTCCCTGAAGGTAGAAGAAAATATTGAGAGGTAAACATAGCCTAGATGTAGAGGAAGAGGTTTTAAAGGATGAGGTAAATTAGGGACTGCTAAAGGAAGTGAAAGGGAAGAAGAATCTGCCAGTGGTCAAGGTGGCAGAGGAGGAAATGAATCTGGTAGAGGCAAAGGGTTCGCAAGAGGAAAGGGTAGGTATGTAATTACTTGTTATCACTGTGGTGTAGAGGGACACAAGAAGTTTGAATGTACAGAAAGGAAAAATTCAGGGAGAAAAGGTGAAGCATGGGCACAAGTCACATGGGTTGATGAAGCTTCATTAGTTGGAGAAAATGTGAATGTTATTCAGCAAGAACAAGGGGCGAATTTGTTGTTCCAAAGGGTGTTGCTTAAATCTGAACAAAAAGAGGCAAAGGAACCAGAACAATGAAAGAAAGATTTTAAAACAAAATGTAATGTTCAAGGAAAATGGTGTAACCTAATTATATATGGAGGAAGTACAGAAATTTTGGTATCCACTGAAGTCATGGACAAACTGAACTTGACGAGGTTGAACCATCTGAATCCTTATCGTGTTTCTTATTTAAAAAAGGGAGAGTAGGTGATTGTGACTAAGCAATGTTTATTGAATTTCCAGATAGGGATTTTTCAGGAGTAGATGTTATGTGACGTGATTGAGATGGATGCATGCCACATACTGTTCGTAAAACCATGGTTATTTGATCGACAAGTTCACCATGATGGTAAGGAAAACACATATGAGTTCAAGAAGGATGGGCAGCGATATAAATTAACACCAATGTTGGAGGATACAGTAGAAACAACAAGAAATTGTGTTGATATAAACACAAGTAATAGCAGAATCATACTATGTTCTGCTAAAGAATTTTTACAGGAAGAAAGAAACGAAGCATTTTGTTTAGCAATGATTATGAAAGAAGTGAAAGGTGTAGAAAATACAAATGGTGTATCTACAGAAATAAAGTTGTTGCTGGATGAATTTAAGGATATTATTGCTAATGATCTTCCAAAAGGATTGCCTCCAGTGAGAAGCATTTCTCATCAAATTGATTTAATGCCTGAATCGAGTTTACCTAATAAAGCGCCTTACAGGATGACTCTAGCAAAGAGTGAAGAGGTGAATAGATAAGTGTAGGAGATGCTTGATAGAAGACTGATTAGAGAAAGCATAAGTCCTTGTGTAGTACCAGCATTGTTGACTCCAAAGAAAATAGGGGAATGGTGAATGTGTACCGATTCACATGCTATAAACAAGATCACTATCAAGTATCGGTTTCCATTGCCCAAAATGGATGACCTTTATGGATTTATTGAGTGGTTTAGAATATTTTTCAAAAATTGATTTGAAGATTAGTTACCACCAAATTTGGATCAGAGAAGGTGACGAATGGAACACTGCATTCAATACAAAATATAKTTTTTTTGAATGGTTAGTGATGTCGTTTGGATTAACTAATGCTCCCAACACGTTCATGAGATTGATGAACGAAGTCTTGAATCCATTTTTGGGTAARTTCGYCGTTGTATATTCGAATGACATACTGATTTTTAGCAAAAACATAATAGAGCATGTTGAKCATTTGAGGCCAATACTACGGTGCTTGAAGTAAGAGAAACTATTGATAAACCTGAAGAAGTGTACATTCATGCAGTGATATTTAGTGTACCTAGGTTTTGTGGTTTCAAAGGAAGGACTAAAAATGGATCATGAGGAAGTGAAGGTTATCCTTGAATGGCCAACACCAAGATGCACATTCGATGTGAGGAGTTTCCATGGATTGGCAGGATTTTACCAAAAAATCATTAGGAACTTTAGCCAAATATGTGTGCCTCTTACAAAATGTATGAAGAAAGGAGTGTTTTAATGGACTGTAGCAGTAGAGAATTCATTTAAAGAATTGAAGAAAAGGGTAATTGCACAGCCAGTATTAGCATTACCAGATTTTAATAAAGTGTTTCAGGTTGATTGTGAGGCTAGTGGAACAAAAATTAGAGTAGTGATAAGTCAAGAGGGAATACCCATTGCATTTTTCAGCGATAAGTTGAGCGAGTCTGGAAAGAAGTACTATGTTTATGATCAAGAATTGTATTATATTTTGAAGTCTTTGAAGAAATGGTGACATTATCTACTTGGATTTTGTCTTGTTCACAGATCACAAAGATCTGTAGTACAATAATAGCCAAGATAAGTTGAATCAAAAGCATACTAAATGGGTAGAATTCTTGCAAAGTTATTATTTTATGTTGAAACACAGGTCCGTGAATTCCAATAAGGTAGTCGATGCATTAAGTCAAAGGATAGTGTTACTCAATACCATGTCGGTAGAAGTGGTAAGAATGAATTGTCTAAAGACATTGTATGAAGAAGATGTAAATTTATTAAAATCTTGGAAGGCATGTAAGGAGCCTTGACGTTTAGACAGAACACCATATCTAGACTACCATATCTAGGAGGGGTTTTTGTTTAAAACTGTGCAGTTGTGTATTCCCGGAAGTTCCGTACGACTGAATCTCATTAAAGAGTTGCATAGTGGTGGTTTAGGAGGACATTTTGGGATTGCTAATACCACATCCTTGATGAAGGAGAGGTACTTTTGGCCCAGATGTAACAAGGATGTTCAAAATTTTGTGGAAGGTTGTAGGATATGTCAACTATCCAAAGGAAAAGGTAAAAACACAGGACTCTATACTCCATTTCTAGTACCCAAAGGACCCTAGGATGATATTAGTATGATTTTGTCTTAGGATTACCTATGACACAAAGAAAACATGAATCAACAATGGTAGTTGTGGATAGATTTTTGAAAACGGCACACTTCATAGCGTGTAAAAATACTAGTGATGTTAGTGAAGTAGTTGCATTGTTTTTCAAAGAAGTGGTTAGATTGCATGGATTACCACAGAGTATTACTTCATATCATGATACCAGATTTCTTGGGCATTTTTGGAGGACAATCTAGAAAAATTTAGGATCAAATTTTTTATATAGTTCAGCATATCATTCTCAAATGAATGGTTAGAAAAAAGTAGTGAACAGGAGTCTAGTAAATTTGTTGAGAAGTTTAAGTGGATAAAATCCTAGTCGATGGGATTTGGCATTAGCCCAAGCTGAGTTCGCATATAATGATTCAGTGGACAAATCTATAGGAAAGAGTCCATTTCATATTGTTTATGGAAGGTCACTAAAATGTGTGGTAGATTTGGTTGCATTGTTGGGTTTGGAAGGAAAGAAGAGTGTTGATGCAAATGATTTTGTGGAAATTATGCATGAATTACAAGAAAAAGTAAATAAGAAATTGCAGACTAGCAATGACAGTTATAAACAAAGAGAAGATCAGCATAGAAGGAAGAAGGTATTCCAAGAGGTGAGATTTTCATGGCTCACTTGAGGAAGGAATTATTTCCTCGAGACACATACAAAAAACTCAAGTACAAGAAGATAGGTCCAGGTCGAATTCTAAAAAAGATCTCTGATAATGCTTATCGGTTGGAAATTTCGGAGAAGTTTTACATATCTCCTACATTCAATTTTGTTGACCTCTATGAGCTTCATGAAGGGGACAAAAGAGAAGATGAAGGTACCCTCAGTGAATGGGAACAACATCTACCAATTAATTCAAAGGAGCATATTGAAGAAATTATTGCTACAAGAGTTGGTAAGAAGACTCATCGGAAGGACTACATGGAATATTTGATCAAGTGGAAGAATCGAGGGGCAGAGGATGCATTGTGGGTGACTGAAGATATGTTAGCATGTGTGAAAAAATCTTCACCTCAACAGTGATTTTCACATGAGTTAGAGATCATTTTTTTCTTACCAGGGGTGTTTGAGGTAGGAGCATCCTTGGTCTTGGGCAATCCACATCACTCAAAAAAATATTTATATTCTGCAAATCAGACAATAAGTCGAATAAGGATTGTGTTAGTGGTCCATTTTATTTAGTCAATTTGATATGAATTTGAACTCTTGTTACTCATGCAACTACTATTGTGTATGCTAAAACTCGTGCTGAAACTGCCACGTATAGTGAAATTTTATAGTGTCATGCTAAAACTTGTGTTGAAATTCATGCGTATAGTGAAATTTTACAAGTGTCATGATGTTTATTCATTTTCAACAATGTGGCCACACGCATTGGATTTTTCCATGATGGCATGCATTCATCATGAGTTTCATCTACTGTTAGGTAAAATAACTCGCGGCTAAAGGAGAGAGTGTGACCAGAGGCTGAAAGGAAGTTGAAGTGGTCCAGAAGACAGAGGGATGGTTTGGTAACTGATCGGTTGAGGAAATAGAAGGCAAATCGATTCAGAGGAAAAAGGGAGAATTTAGAAGGAGCCAAGGTTGTCATAGGAAAGGGTTGGAAAACCAAATTGTGGAATGGTTTGGAGAAAATACTTTCAGGTTGGGGTGAGCACTCGGAAGGGTGAAACAAAATTTTGTCCCTCACATGCAGACCATTAATCCCTAGGTGATTTTTTGTATTGGTTTTAGTCCCACAAGTAACCATTCCCAATTTTCCTTTTAACATGGGCTCAATGTAATGTAAACCATGTTATTTACTTCGAATCAATAAAAGAGTGGTGTTGCATTTCATTTTTTCCTGGTGCTTAAGTTCCCATTTAAAGTTCCTTATTATTTAGCAATAGTATATCTATTTTTTTTCCACTGTGTATTATGTAGCAGGGTGTGTTTTGTAATTGTGTGTGTGTTGCAACTAGTTTAATGAATAGTTAAAAGGAATCCACCTTTTTATCATTATACTTGTGGTTTATTTACAAGAGACTTAGAAGAACAATATGGGAAAGCTTAGGAACATGACTAATTTAGTCAATTGACAATAATAAATCACTTACGATATATTGAATATTATAATTTAGAATTTTGGGTATTGGACACAAGGGCGGATGACATAAGTGATGAACATTTATTGGAAGCTTACATGGGTGGATGAAAAGAAGATATTAAACATGATATTTTCTCAATACATCCTATAAATATTATTGAAGCTATGCAATTTGCTTGTCATATTCAAGCCAATCATAAGGCTACACACAAGTCTACCATTGGAGCATACACAGGAAGCCAAGATCATTTTTGGGTTCATAAGAAAACCGTACCACAAATGACAAGATTGACACCTCAACAAATGGATGAAATAAGAGAAAAGTTACTATGTTTCAGTTGTGATAGTTGTTAAGCCCTCTATTTTTTAGGGATCCTCGTTTTTACGGAAATACCAAAGTTTTGCAGAAAAGCACAACATGGTAGTGAAATATCAGAAGTGGCAGAAAACAATTAGACGAGAAAGAATCCAACCGATAGTCTAATAACAGTGAAAAACCAACATGCCCCATATAGATGAGTAGCAAAAAATCCAAAGAGCTCTAGCACATGCAAGGAAGAAGCCAGAAAAGAAGTGGAATCAAGAATCAACGTAAGAAAGATAGTGGAATCGAGAAGCCAAGAAGAGGCCAAGGAAACCATATAAATATGGAGTTATGTGATGCGAAAGGGTTACTCCCTTATGGTTTTACGGTTTTTACCATTATGATGATAATTATTGAGTATGTATTGCAGATCTATTGTAAATGGATTTTGAATGGAATTGTGCTTGCACGGAAGCTTAAGTGTCTGTAATGGGTATATGGGGATAGACTTTGTTTTGTACGTTGTTGTATGAGAATTGTAATTGTTGTAACACCATGTTGAGATGATGATAATATAGAAGAAGGTTATTCGGTCTCTAAACTATTGTTATACTGTGCATGAATCCATAGTTTCTTTGTTGTGTGATTTCTTCCATTATGTCTACTTAGCAATTAATCATTGTTTATGTATGCCTTGTTACATATTGATGAGTTGAACTATATATGATCATGTTGAACACGATGGTGCATCCTCTTTGAATTCCTTCACCACTTAAATATTGGTTGCGCTTCGGGTGATACCTCCTTCCCTTGCAGAAGGTTGAATATGCTAGTGTTGCTAGACTACAACGGTACCTTTATTGGTAACCTCCGAGAACCCTGGTCTCGATCTTGTGCCAAAAAATGGTTATGTTGTCGGGATCTGACTTTAAAGTGAGTTTTTTTTAGAGGTTTCCTCAGGAAAGAAGGTGTGACGATTTTATATAAAAATAACTTGAGTTACATCAAAAAATCTTTCAGGTTGTGAAGAGTGTTGTCTTTTATTCGGATCCTACGAGTGACCAGTAAGAGATCTTTTGGATCTAATTAACTAAAGAGGTATTTTAGTGTATATATCTATTGTAAGAAGCACCAAGACACATAGATCGAGTTAAGAGCATATATAATTGGAATGTTGAGTATTTAGTATCTCTTCACCAGTTGGATCATCAAATATCTTGTGATGTGGACTTATGGGTGCAAACTACCCTAGAAGGATATATTATTGAGTTTGTTCCATAGAACCACCAATATTTTTAAAAAGTAGAAGAAGTATTCTATGAGGGACCCAGAGGAATATTGTTGTGAGAAATCTCATTGTGGATTAAGATATTATTAGTCGAAGGAGTGTTGCTTGTCCCTTTCGTTAACATGGTAGCATAAACCACTGCGCATGGGGGGTGGTGATTTAGAAAATGGTTCATGAATTAGTTATAGGAAATTCATTGGGAGATATGGGGGGGCTTCAAAATAAAAAAGAAAGAGATGAACGAGCTCATAAAAGGGTTGTTTTTCTTGAAAATAGGTTGCAAAAACAGATGAGGAAAGTGATGAATAGGTCTGATTAGTCAAGGAAGGAGATCGACTTTGAGGATAGTCACAGGAAAGAGTTAGAAGATTTTCAAGATTTGAAGAGATGCAGAAGGTTTTCTAGCCAATGGTTGAAAGAAATATTTGGTGAAAGAGGTGAAGGTTCTAGAAGAGACAGACATGAAGAATGAATTTTAGAAGAGACGGATGAAATAATGAGCATGGATGCCACCACTCAAAAATAATACCCAATCGGAACCTTTGTAGACATTGCAGGAGAATCGAAACCTACAATGCCAGAAGATGTTGTATTACATCTAGATGTCAACGCAATTCTACAAACTAATGTGACCCTCCAGATCAAAAAAAAATTCTTCGGAGGGAAACGAGCCAACCCTGAATCACTCACTCCCCCAGCACCATCCATTACTCGAGGAATTTCTATAATGAATCCTTCTATAAGTTTGGTTAATTCTAGTCCTGCTAGTCCAGCAAGTTCACGTAGTAGTAGTAGCAGCAGTGTGGTGAGTGTATCATTTATATCACTACCAAGACCCACGAGATTCATTTTAATAGGATATCCTAGTCCTTCAATGGCACATAAACACACAGGATCTCTTACCCGATACCCAAAATTTTTGGGTAAAGGGAATGAGGTCATTGAGAAGAATTGGTTTCTTTGTGAAGCCATATAGAGGTCTCAGAGAACTCTAGATTCAAATAAATTGGTTGAGTTCCAGACTACTTTGAGGAGTTAAGCTCTAAAATGGTATATGAAATCTATCGAATGAGGGAATCCTTTCTCTTTAACCCAGGTGAAGCAGAAGTTTATAGTGGAATTATGATTACCTCAGTCATAGTAGAAAGATATCTCTAAGTTGCAGGAGATAAAACAATGATAAGGAGAATTTTCATGGGAACATAACCAAATATTTAAGGATGTGATAGGGAAGTTAGAAAACCCCACCCATGAGGACCATCAGAGAGAATGGTTTATTCATGGGTTGCTTCTAATAACCTGGATTCTATTGACTCATAAAAGGTTATCTACTTTAGGGGAAGCACTAGAACAGGACATGAAGATTAAGGCTATGGCAGGATATCCTGGAAGATTGTGGGTGATGAGACCACTTGAAGATAGTAACATTGTGTAATTACAAGGTCACATCTTCGTGTTAATTGATAAAACACAAGAGTTGACCCTTCTCAGATAAGGTCAACCGTAGGTATGGTGTATTGGTTGTTATATTGAAGGTTATACAACAACTAAATGCCCAAGATTAAGGGTTGCAGGACCCCCTACTCACCCAATGGCACCTCCACTAGCAGGAGCATCAAGAGGAGTTACCACTACAATGCCATTTCACAGCCCTATTCAATACCATGCTTCCCTAAATCATCAAGGAGGAGAGAGTAATGAATATTTCTAGATCTGTGGAGATTAGGGGCACTCCCCTAGGCATTTCCCTATTCTACAAAAATAAACTTTTGTTCTGAATACAGTATATTGTGAATTTTTGGGGTCCCCTACTCATTCTACCAACCAATTCAAAGTTATGTATGCTCTCGCTGATAGGTTAGATCATTTTGCATTTAGATTCAATGAAACCCTTCATGAAGGGTTCAGAGGAGGTCATTGAGGGGGAGGAAATTTCAGAGGGGGGCGGATAAGTGGGAGGGGACCAGGTCGGTGTTACAATTGTGATGAGAAAGGTAATCTTGTAATTTATTGTCTGCTCCCAAGAATACCATGATGTTCCCACTGTAGAAATAATAACCACTCCATCGAAGATTTTCCAGATCTGATTGCTAAGTGGGAAGACCGTGTAAGGAAAAGAGGGGAAAATCTGAACAATTTGGAACCTAGATTTGTAGCTGAGGGAAAAGAGTCAAATATTAACATTGTCATGAGAGGAGGAAATAAGAGTGGAGTCTATATTGAAATTCCTCACGATATCAAGTTCCAAAAAGTAATACCTTATAATACCAAATATGACCTTATAAGACTAAAAGGATTTTTCAAATATGTAGTGGAGATGTCCAGGAAAATATCGAGTTCCCGCGACTCATGAAGTTTTGAAACCAAGTTCTAAGCTGAGTACTTCCCAAGGTAAGTCATAGAAGGTTGTTGATTTGTGCTTCCATCTATTTTTCGACATTTTGGATGATGAACAACTTACGAGAAAGTTGTGGAATACACTAAAAAGGGCCTTGGGAACCGAAGGAAATTTGAAGGAATCTATTGTTGCTAACCTTCCCACAAGAAACGCCAATAGGATATAGAGAACGAAGTGGAGAACCGGAAKGGAATTTTGGTTGAATGCCCACATCAAGGACTATGAGATTCGGGATGTTATGTTGGACTTAGGGTCTGATGTCAATATATCTCCAAGGAAAACTTGGGAAGTGATGGATAATCCCAAACTTGTATATTATCTTATTTAGTTGYGGATGGTGAATCAGTACTGCATTTATTCAGTAGGAAAGTTGTAAAACATCGAAGTGGATTTGCTTGGCGTCAAAACAGTGACAGACTTTGAAGTCATTGAAATAATGGGGGGAAAGGATTTGTACCCAACTTTATTAGGAATTGATTGGACCTATGAGAACTATGCTATAATATATCTTAAGAGAAATCATGACCTTTGAGTCTGATGGAATGAAAGTAACCCAGCCTCTATACCCTTATCAAGGTCCACGATACAGTGACCCAGTAGATGAGAGTATGGAAAAGGATGATCTAGATCAACTCTACACTATGATCATAGGAAAACGAGCATACTACATTAACCCTACTACCGATGGATCCATAAGTTGGCGGAGTATCTAGTCTATGGATGAAGACTCTAAAGTTGCTTGGGACAATTGGCAACAAAGAAAGTATGAGAACTTTTCAAGGAATTGTGTAACTGTCTAATCAGTGAGGTGGATTGGAACAGAGATCAAGGAGTTTTCAACATATGATGGTACGTTGGATTTACAGATTTTTCTCATTAATATGGAGGGTGAGGTTATGACAGAACACAAACCCTCAACTCTTGACCTAGACCTAAAATCTTCTCCAGCAAGGTGGTGGGAAACTCACAAAGATACTGTGTCCACTTGGGATGAATTCAATATCGTTATATACCATCATTTTTTACACTAACACAAATATCATAGCTAGGACAAGACCAGAAGTAGAAGAGTCAATTGTTATCCTTAGAGATATATGATGGTGAGTCTAGCCCAGTTGCACACATTGAGAATTGTTTACAAGTTTGGAAAGTTGTGTAACTTCTGTCCTTTCTATGGATACATCAATTCTTTCACTCTTTAGGAACTATTCCCAAATATTGTTATGTGCACAAGGAAACAAGAAGACAAATAGTATGTTGGAAGACACTTCAGAATCAATTCTTCCATGATTTCTCATTCTCTGGTAAGACTCCTAAAATTACAATTGTGTTGAAATTAATCAAGAGAATGTTGTTTAATATTGAACTCAAGCCCAAACATCCACTGGTAGTTTTTCTTGAGCAAGATCATTTTCTTGAGTATAGATTTTATCCATCCCTTATAGGAGTACCTCTATCTTGTAGTAAAGTTGATAATGACCCTGAATATATTGAGAACTTGGAGTAACTCAAACACTTAACCTTTTAGGAATCTACCAGAACAAGAGAATTCAAGGATACCATAACAGGTGATATCATTATCTCATACACCCAACCTATGAGGTTGCGAAAAGTAAATATAGGGAGTGAGGAACACCCTAATATGTCATCCATAGGTGACTATTGGGATGAACAAACCATGAAAAAGATACATGATATGTTGTGGGAATACAAGGACCTCTTCCTTAAGAGTTTTTCAGAACTGAAGGGGATTAAGGGATATTTAGGTGAAATGAGGATTGACTTAAAACCTGATGCTAAGTTGGTTAAACAAATACCTTACCATCTCAATCCATGAGTAAATGGGAAGGTTAAGAAGGAGATAGATCGAATGTTAGCTATTGGGTTGTTTTTTCCTGTGGATGAGGCTAAATGGATCAATCCTATTGTGACATAGAGAAAGAAGGGTACCAATGATATTAGAATCTGTGTCGACTACAGAAGTTTAAACTTAGCATGTCTACACAATCATTTTTTGACCCCTTTCAGTGATGAAGTAATAGATTAGGTGGTGCGAAAGGAAGCATATTCATTCACAGATGGGTCTTCTAGGTATCATCGAGTTAGAATTACGGAAGAGGATAAGAGGAATACTACCTTCACTATAGAATGGGGATTTTTTTCTTATAATGTCATTCCCTTTGGGCTAAAGAATGGCCCAGCATGTTTTCTCCCGAATAGTCATTGTTGAATTTTGTGACTTCATTCATAAATTTATTGAAGTATATATGGACGATTGGACTGTGTATATCCTATTAAAGGAGAACATAGGTTTACTATGGTTGATGTTTGATTGTTGCAGAAATCTACAAATTTCATTAAACTTGAAGAAGTGTGTTTTTTGTGTACCCTTTGGAAATTTTCTAGGGCATATCATATGTACAGAAGGATTGTTGGTGGATCCTACAAAGGTTGTTGTGATATTGAATATGCCTCATCCTACAACTTCCAAACAATTGCAGTCAAGGACATACAGAATATTATTGTTGTTTTATCAGGAATTATGAAAACATAACTACCTCGTTGGAGAAATTGATGAAGAAATATGAATCTTTCAAGTGGTAACCAGAGTGTGATTAGGATTTTGACACCCTAAAAGAAAAATTGATCACTTCCCCTATTATTATATACCCAAACTGGCAAGTGGAATTCCGTGTACACATTGATTCCTTTGGAATTGTTTTGGATGAAATCCTTATGCAAATTGGTGAAGGAAACCTAGATCATCCCAT
>JASDQU010439958.1:12067-22848 GCA_032191745.1 Picea mariana | reverse complement strand
AAGACAAAAGGGGAACATATAAAGCATTTAAAACATGTATTGGAAACATTGAAACAATATAAATTGTTTTTAAACTTACATAAGTGTAGATTTGTGAAAGAGGAGTTAGTTTATTTAGGGATTTTTTATTTCTCAAGAAGGATTAAAGATGGATCCAAGAAATAAATGCAATAATAGAGTGGTTAGTTCATAAGAGCACATTTGAAGTGCGATTTTTTCATGGGTTGGCCAATTTTTATAGGAAATTCATATGAAATTTCAGTGGGATATGTACACCCTTGACTACTTGCATGTGGAAAGGGGAATTTAAATGAAATGTTGCTACACGAAGAGAATTTGAACTACAAAAAAATAAAGTCATTTAAAGGACTATGTTGGCTTTACTGGACTTTGACAAGGTTTTTCAAGTTGATTGCGGCACTAGTGGGACAACCATTGGAGTAGTGATGATTCAAGAAAGACAACCAATTTCTTTCTTTAGTGAAAAATTGAATGAGGCAAAGAAAAATATTTTGTTTATGACCAAGAATTTTATGCAATTGTTTAGGCATTATTTGTTATTGAAAGAATTTTTGATTTATATGGACCATCAACCATTGAGGTATTTAAACAACCAATCTAGGCTACATCAAAGGAATATGAAGTGGGTTGAATTTCTACATTTTTGTTGAAGCATAGATTCTAGGTATATCAAATAGAGTCACAATTGCCTTGAGAAAGACATAATCTTTGTTGTTTACTATCACAAAAAAATTAATATGATTGGAATAAATGAAGAAGCTATATGATGAAGAGCCATGTTTTCTTGAAGCATGGAAGGCTAGAAAAGAGCCACTGAGTTGTGATAGAATTCCATACTCGAAATTTTTCATTCAAGAAGAGTTGTTATCTAAAAACCATCAATTGTGTATTCCAAGAGGATCTACGAGGAACATTTTTATTAGAGAGCTACATAATGGAAGATTAAGTGGAAATTTTGGTGTTAATAAGATTAAGGAATTGGTAGAGGATCATTACTATTGGCCAGGAATCACTAGGGACACCAAGAATTGGGTTGAACATTGCATAATTTGTAAGAATGCAAAAGGTAGAAGTCAAAATATAGAGATGTATGCACCATTTTCAATACCAGAAATTCCATGGGAGGAAATTAACATGGAATTTGTGTTGGACTTGACAAGAACCAAGTGAGTTAATGATTCAATCTTTGTTTTTGTTTATATGTCTTCTAAAATGACATATTTTATCCTGTATAAAAGGAAATGATGCCACCAACATAGTTGTCTTGTTTTTCAAATAAATTGTGAGATTACATGGATTTCCTAGGAGCATAACATCAAATAGCGATATCAAGTTCATGGATCATTTACAAAGAACATTATGGAAGAAACTAAACACCAAGTTGCAATTTATCTCTACCTATCATCCACAAAATGATGGGAAAACTAAAATTATTAATATAAATATTGGAAATTTATTAAGATGATTAGTTGGTGAAAGACTAGGACAATGGGATCAAGTTCTCACATAGGCCAAATTTGCATATAATAATTCAATGAATAGATAGGGGAAAGTCCATTTCAAATCGTTAATGGAAGATCCCCAAGAAGAGTGGTTGACTTAGCACCATTACCAGATGGAATCCAAAGGAGAGTAGATGGTGAATCTTTTGCAGATCACATGAAAGAAGTTAATGAAAAGGTACATAAACTATTAAAAAGGAGTAGTAAGCAATATAAATAGAGATATGATACAAAACGAAAAATCAAAAGGTTTGAATAAGGAGATCTAGATTTAGTGAATATGAGAATAGATACTGGGGCAATTATAATAAATTAAAGATAAAAAATATTGTTCCTTGAAAAAATTTGAAAAAAAGTTAATTTTGATATTGCTTATATTTTGGTGCTGCTCGTCGGATATGTTGCCCAAATTCAATGTAAATTGCTGATTTTTATGAATACCATGAGTGGATGGATGAATAAATGATGATTATGTAATGGATTAGAGAGAACAAATTCTTGAATTGGAGAAAGAGAAGATTGCAAAAATTCTAGATGAAAACGTTGTAGGGCAAAAAAGAAGGAAAACTAACAAGGAATACTTAGTTCATTGGAAGAATAAAGGATTGGATCAAGGCACATGGATACCAAATAAAACATGGAATTAATTGCCTAGTTTTTTGTTGATCATTCTACCAATTTTGTGAGCAGTAGCTCACTTCTATTTTTTACCAGGGAGACTTGGCACATGAGCACATGAATTCTATCGTTGGATTCGAGTTGTCGGTCCAATGCCCCCACTCAATTGCATAGGAATAGGTGTATAGAGAGCACCAACCATGGGGAGCCTCCACAATCCCTCACTACCATTGGATCATGCATGCACAATCTGATGGTCCACTCAAATTGTGGAGGGAGGCCATCCTTGGGTTTGTCTCCCTGTTGACCTCTGCAAATTCCTCAAAATCGTCAATATTCTGCCATCGTCCAACTATCTTCAATTATTTTGGTTGTTTCACATGAAACATGGAGTATAACCCCATGAAATTTGAATGATCTTACTCCATCCCCCAAATTTAATGAGTTCGATGTCAATTAAATGAAAAAAATTAAGAGATGTGTACCTTGCTAGATGGATTGGGTTGGGTGGCTTCATTTCAAGAGAGCTTGCCCTAATTTCATTTATGAAACATGATTGTATGAGTAAAGAAAGAATTATGGGGAGGCTCACATATTTTTTTTTTATTTTTAGTTTTTGAAGAAAGGAGAGGAAGAGAGCGGTGTATGAAACAAGAGGAGAATGAACAATGAATAAGATTAGTGGAATAGGTGTAGAAAAATATAAAAAGAAGTAGGAGAATAATATAACTTGTAGAAGAGGATTGAAGAATCTAGTTGCGAAAGAATCTGGTTGCCATAAACTAAGAACAATCAAGAGGTTTTTGATAAATTTATTGCAAAAGAGGATTGAATAATATAGTTGCCAGAAACTAAGTGCAATAAAGATATTTTTGATAAATTTATTTTTATGGTTTTTTTGAGTTTGTAAAATCCCATTTGAAATTTAGATCAGAGGGCATAATTTAAAAAATAGTGAAGTACCTTGAGGCTTGAAGACTATAAATTTCCATTTAAAATTTAATATAAATATGTTGATGAAGTTTTTATGATTGGTGTATGGTGCCTACTTTAATTTTAATTTTATGTTCTTTATTTTACTTTATGCATGTCTACTTTGAGGTTTACTTTTCTAGTTGTAGTATTGTTTGTGTATTTATTTTGAATTACACTTAGGGATGCATCAATAGAGAAATAACTTTCTCTCAACCAAAAATGAAAATGAAGTGGTGACGCTAACTCAAAACAACGAGAAAACTCCAGGGAAACCTTTAGCTTGATTAGAAGTAACGACTGGATTAAAGTAGGTTAAAAATCAAAGTATTTTTTGATGGTTTGATAGTGAGAACGATCTATCACATATCATCCCATAGACTTCTAGTGAAAGGAGGAAAAGGTGTAGAATATGCTTCTTACACTAATCCACGAGAGAAGAATGTGTAGAAACTCAGAACAAAATAGTTGCAAACAAATGAAATAAATAAAAACCATTAATAACATGATTTCTTGGAAAAAACCCTCTTGGAAGAAAAAACCTACACTATAAAGCACACTCAATGTATTATTGAACAATTAATTGGTTACAATACAGAGTCTCTATGCTCTCAACATGAGTGTTCAACAATAGCATAAGGATTATGGAGAAATTTTGATAGACTAACATTAAGTTAAAAATTACATTCTATTTTCCTCCAACCCTAGCACATAATAAATATGCATAACAAAATCATAAATCATTTATGGTTTTCCAATTTTCCATGTTGGAAAAAACCAACAAGTAATTGGTGAATTTTTGTTGCATAACATTCATTGAGCGCTAGTTCTCTGTTGTTATTCCATGCCACTAGTTAGCATGTATTCCTTGCTATTGATCTACATTTATTCAGTCAATATATTTCCTAGTGCATCAAATGAAATGCCCCGCTATGCCAAGTAGGTCAATATCTATCCTGGTGTGGTTCTGTTAATAACACCGTTTCATTTGTTTAAAATGGTTGCACCATTGAGTTATATTTTATGAGTCGTAAAATTAGCAGTGCACTTAGTTAAATGTAATGCAGTGATGCTTATGTGTTCAAAAAGCATAAACATGTTGTTTACTGGGCATTGTCTTTTATAACACACCGGGTGTGGGGAATTTGAAATGATGCACATATTAAGCACAACTATATTAGACACATCAATTAACTAGTACAATTAGATTAGATGCACTAGTTGTGATGCGTACTGTGAATTTAGCATAGGATGCACCACATTAGGGTGAGCTGAAACGTACATGCACACACCACAAAATTGGGAAAACAATTGAAAAAAGGGTCTAATTTCAAGCTAAATTCAAATTTAATTTGATGAAAATGAAAATGCAAAGGTAATAAAAAATTTGCTTGGACTCTTATGTCTCGAGGAGGCATTGTTCCACCATTGAGAGGAAACGAAAATTTGTGGTAGATTCCAAAATTTGGAAATGTGTGCAATCTATTAGTGGAGCTATTCAATTCGTTGAAGAGCACAGGAAACATGGTGTTTTTGAAATGAGAGTAAATATCGATGCTTGTTTGATATTTTGGAAGCACGAGATGGGGTGTCACAATGAAAATTGGTTTCGTAAATAATTTTTTATTTGCTCTACCAGGGTGTGCCTAACGATAATTATATGCACCAGGTTATAATATTCAACAACATGGATGCACTTTGATCGATGCCTTTTATTTTTGTTATAATGTATGATGGTGTGTTTAAACATTTAAGCAACGACACATTATGTTTTAGGTGCACATCGGTGTGTGTGTACCTTAAAGGAATATTGGTAAAAAAAACCTTCGCAAAAACCTCTAGTCGCTCACCTTCGCTATAAACATAGAAGGGGTAAATGTTTCAGGGAGGTTCTGTAAAAACCTTTGCTAGAAGGTGTTCTCCTTGTAGTGAGTTGGAATATAAAATGGATGAGAAAAATGGATAATAATATTTTAGAAGCCTTAAATGGGAGGTTCCCTAAAATTGATAAGGTGTCGGAAGAGACTCATGAAAATAAGGGTAGTATTCAGGTTGAACAGATTTCCATTAATAAAAAATTTCCAGGGGGATTTAACTCCAATAGTGGAGTTACTTATGGATGGTATCCAAAAGGAGTGAACCTTCCCAAGGTTGAATTAAATAAGTTTTATGGAGAAAAGGTCTTCACGTGGGTAAACCAAATAGATCAATATTTTGAACTACATAATATTATGGATGATAAGAAAATGATTCACATAGAAACTTTGAACTTTGAGATAGAACCATATCAATGGGTATTTAAAAGGAAGCCCCCCTCTTATCATTATACTTGGGGTTTATTTACAAGAGACTTAGAAGAACAATACGAGAGAGTTTGAGAACATGACTACTTCAGTCAGTTGACAAGAATCAACCACTTAGGTGATATTGAAGATTATAATTCATAATTTCAGGTATTGGCCACAAGGGTGGATGACATAAGTGATGAAAATTTGTTGGAAGCTTACATGGGTGGATTAAAAGAAGAAATTAAACATGATATTTTCATAAAACCTATAAATATTATGGAATCTATGCAATTTGCCCATCATATTCAATCCAATAATAAGTCTACACACAAGTATACCATTGGAGAATACACATGAAGCAAATATCATTTTGGGGTTCATAAGAAAACCATACCTCAACTGAAAAGGTTTAAACCTCAACGAATGGATGAAATAAGAGAAAAGGGACCATGTTTCAATTGTGATAACAAGTACAATAAGGGGCATAAATGTGGTGAGAATAAATTTTATACATAGACCGTGAAGAAGAAGAAGATCAAGAATTGGATCCATCACAATATTTATATTAAGAAGAGAATACTCCAATGATATATTTTCATGCATTGGACAGTATCAATACTCCACAAACCCTCAAGATACAAGGATACATTGAAAATAAAAAAATAACAATGTTGATTTATTCTAGTAGTACTCATAACTTAATCAATTACAAACTAGAAAAATATATCAATTGCTTTGTATTTCCAACACCAAAGTTTCAAGTAATGATTGTAGATGGAGCTACCGTAAATTTTTCTAGGAAGTTCCATAATATTAAGCTCAATATGGGAGATTAGTTTTTGGATAGTACATGTTGGAGATATTACACACCCACCTAATATTTATTTTTCTAAGTTTAATAGTCTATGTTGAGGGTTCTCTTGGTTAGAGATATTATCCCCTAGATGATAATACTCTCCCCGAGATAAGGGTGCCACATCCTCTTCAGTCATTACTCAGTTTCACTTTAGTTAGACTAATGGAGTAGAGTATTGCATGAAAACCTTAGTATTATCACCAAGCTTTTCATGCTCACCTCGGGATGTAACACCCTCGCTATCTCCCCAACTTGTAATTAATCATAATTGATGATTTCAATGTAGTGGAATATAAACATTGTAGATGTATTTTGCATTATTAGCTATGCCAATAACTTATTGTGGGGTGAAACCTTGATTACGGGCCATGATACCACTAGAGAAATAAGAGGATATTCTATTAGACTAAAATAACCCAAACCTCCTTGTTGAATAATTAATTTGGAAATATTTAGTCACTTCCCTTCACTTCAATGTTAAGGTAAAATAAATTAATAAGGGAGGATTGGTGGTTGAACAATGTCTAACCACTCTCAATGAATGGAATTATTGGGGGGGTTGCTTGAGGTGACATAAGTTGTTAGCCAGAGGAATGCAATAAAATAACTCATGAGTTCCCACGATTGACCCACGGGTTCCTTCTGACAGAAGGAAGGGGGACAGGTCGAGAACCTTTGGGGGATAAAATATGCACAAAAAAGGAGGAAAAGGGTCTCAGAAGGGAGGTACTGCTCACATGATTGGTTTGAAAAACCAAGAACCCACCCTGAGCTAAGCGACCGCAAGATTAATGCTAGAGAGTCCTCTGATAAAACTCAAAGAGGCCCGAGCTAGGAGAGGTGAGCATATAGAAATCCTTGGTGGTACCATGGCTTAGCATGGGGGTGGCATTCTGCTGAAGTGATTGAGCTTGCAAAGCCTATGGTTAGGTGGAAAGGAAATCACCCAAATTTAGTTGGCTGGCTACATCTTGTAATAGATAATTATTCCTTAAGCCTCATGTATTGAGTAGAGAAATTGGATGGAATATTGTGAATGTGCTATATCTGTGCATGCTTGAAATTAATGAAATTAATGTTGGTTCCTTAGTAATTTCTTTCATTTGAATGACTGTGTTTAACGTGATTCCTCATATTTGAACAATTTTGGAACTGTATATTTGAGCTTCCTGTGTGTGCAATAGAGTCTTTGCAGTAGCTTGATGTCTGTGAAGAAAATAAAAGTACATAAATGAAGAGTTGGATACCAATATTTAAGATAAATGGAATACTGCAATAATGGGATGTTGAAGACCAATGGAGGTTGATAAACCTTATGTTGATTCCTCTCTCCTTAACACAAATGGTTTTGGGGAATAAAATATTCATATGAGTTCCAAATAATAGGCTCCGTTCTCACTATAAATGGAATATGAACCTTAAGCCCTACATAAGCCTCTTGTGTGGAAGTTTAAGCATTGTGGGATGTAAATATTGATTCGAGGAAGGAAAAGAACATCGTAGTAGTTTCCTAAGTAAGGTGAAGGCCAAGAAGGCTCGGTAAAAACCTTGGAAAATATTTAGAAGTTTCCCTTGAATGGATAAGTCCAATTTTTAGGCTGTAAACATGAAGAAATCATGTGTGTGAGTCGGGATACAATGCAACTGCTGATTTGTCTTAGTGGATATATCCTGAACCTTATTTGGACAAGGATATGATTCTTGGAGAGGATGTACCCTGAGTCAATAGGAGTCATTAGATCCTCCGACGAGATGTCCAAGAAAATGATGGACCATAGATGAGAAATGGGATTTTATCAAAGTGTGAGGTCATAAGGGACTCCAATGGGGGTGACTCCGAGTTAAAGTGAGCCATTGATCTCTTAAAGTGTGAACCATAAAGAATTGTGGTTGTTGATGTTGTGTGTGAGGGAAAGGGTTCTAGCCCTAAGATCCATGCCTTACCATATAAGCACGAAGAAAGAGAAGATGTTTCCCTAACGATGTGGTGTGCCAACATAGCAACCTGCATGTCCTTAGGAGTGACAAGTGTCACTAGATGAATGGTTGATGAAGTAAGAGTGGTTCTAGAAGGCTATGAAAACTTTAGGGTGTCAGTGGTGATCTAGACCGTAAAATATACAGACATTAGATATCGACCGTTGATCTTGGAAGAACCATCAGAGTCAGTGGTTGGAGTGTCCTCTGTTAAGTCACTCCAATGAGAAAGGCTCGAGGTACAATCTGGACCATTAATCAAAATAAGGTGAGATCAATTCTTGGTCATATATCTCTGTAGGGTATCGTCTAAGTGAGGTTAAGAGGGAAGGTGACGTCTTGTTGACAGGGAATTTCTACGCACTAGAGGGTATTACATGGTAGCCTATATTTGGTCGAAGGAATTCAGAGTGGCTTCCTGTCGAGCTCAAAACTTTGAATGGGAACTTAAATTATCGAGCGTAGGATCCATGGGTGGAGAGATATCCACCGTTGATAAAATATTAGTTTGTTGGAATGCTTGTGCGTGGGGTTGATGAGGGACTCCGATGACAGAGCTCTAAGAACTAACCCAAGCCATTAGATCTATTGGAGTCTCTACAGGAAAGGATATGAACCATCAAATCTAGAGTAGTGCTTTTCATCGGAGTTTGGTACCTGGATTAACCTAGGACGTCTAGGTGTAGTGTTGATGGGAAAAAATGACCACTCGTCAACTGGAAGAGTGAATCCGGTCCGGGGTTGTCCAATTAACCCAAACCGTTTGGATTAATTCACTCTGACAAGTTTAATGGCTCCGTTGGCCAATCTAAAATCCTAAAGGAAACGAAAAATAAATAAAGAAAATGAAATTAACTCACTAATTACTAATCACTAAAGTATGTATGTACATCTAATTATATATACAGTTTAAACGATATTTATATGCTAGGTTTGTCTTATCTAATTTATATATACAAAATGTACAGATTGAGTTTTAATCTGAACTCATAAAAAATCGAATGTATAATGGTTCTTTTTATAGAAATAAAATGAGAAAACATAATGCACTATCTCTTTTTTATTTTGTTTTAAATCATTTAATCTACATACAATTCTACGATTAAATATAAAACTACAACAGTAAGAATTCTATTGCATATAATGATTTAGATTACAAACAAGCAAATAATAAAAAGAAGAACGGACTAACCTTTCAATCACTTCGAAGAGTATGCATCCAACTGTTAGAGTAAATGGTACACCAGTCCATCCATGACAGAAATTCGCGGTGGGTCTTCACACTATTTGGGACAACCATTTAACTGTGTTTTGACAGGTGCATTTGATTGATAAACTGTAGAAAGAAAAAATGATTACAGTGACATGATAGACTATAAGAAATAATGCATAAGGCAAATCCTACAGTTACAACTTACATTTACTCAATTAACATGTTTGAGGTAAGCCTCATAATATGAATTGAATAATCAATTACTTTTATAAAAATGAAGCATGAAATCGTGAACTATAAAGGAAAGATTATCTCGACAACCAAATAAACTGAGAAGACGAAAGCTATCATCATTCACCCAATAATCAAGATAAACGAGATATAGACAACAACAAAATTCACATATGGCTAAAGAATAAAGTAAATATTTGTTAAGTCCAAAACTCGGATATAAATTGTTCACAACCATCCCCAGGCAAGGATGCCCTTGAGTACAAAATGATGAGTTTATAAAGACCTCAAAAAAGATAACTATTTCTGTTCCTGAGATCAAATATTTATTTCAAAAATAAAGGGGGATGCAACCACCCTGATCCTAACTAATCTAACAACAGTTCATTTCTGTTCATACAAAATTCATTAAAGATATGACTGTAAGGTCTCAAGGATGCCTCAGACGAATTTGTAATCATGGATTCCTGAATATCCTGAAAGAAAGAGGAAAATAGAAAGATTTTAGATACATTTCTAACCATTAATTCACACAATTCGAATTAACATAACTGGCTACAGAATCTTGCGATTCTGTAGCTAGTTATCTTAGTAAATGAAATCTCATTTTATTAAATGAATAAAACAAACTAATCTAATAATAAAATGTAGTTTATTTACCAAACAAGATAATCTAATTTAAGAACAAAATCAAACATGATACTAATTTAAGAATCATACCTCAAACCATGAAATCAAATCATATTAGGAAAACTTGGAATTTACAATGGCTATCACTGTCTCAACGTTTTTGAATATCACATGACCTGTAGTCTTCATACGTTTTTCTTTTCCTTGGATGACAGATTCAAGTCTATGGTTTTCACTTTTTAAAACATCGATCTGAACTTTTAAAGACTTAACCTGAGACTATATAATTAGGATATCAGTATAATATCTGTCAATCCATGATAGACAGATCTCACACCTTGACTGTGTGGCGGTTGCATCATAACAAACAAGATTATGGACCGGAGCGCCATCCATATAGATAGCAGATCCATTGCATAACTTGACACCAGGAAACTCTGGATTGCTTTTTAAGAAGGGAGGTAAATTGTCAA
>JASDQU010439957.1:15300-38377 GCA_032191745.1 Picea mariana | reverse complement strand
TTTTTCCCCAGAATATCTTACAGAACTGCATGAAGACACAATCCATGAGAGGAGAATGTGAACTTCAAAACAAGGAAATGTGGAGTATCTTCGAGTTGGTCTTAAAGGTACAAATACAAGCAAAGCCAAGTGGATTGAGGTTGGAAAGGTGAGGGAAATATACCCTCATCTTCAAATAGACTGAAAATAGTCTTTTCGAGGTCCAAAATCTTTCCAATGGGGAGGTGTGATCCAGGGGATCAAATTTTGCTCAAAAATTCAAATTGCTTGGAATCATTTCAAATCGAATGAGAGTGTAGGCTTCGTCGTTACGAACCCAACACAACTCATTTAGGTTCAAACAGATGTCGGGAGCGAGAGATATCGCGTTCTGTTCAAAATGACAAACAGGGAAACAAAAGGGATGCTGACTGTATAGTCCGTACGACTGTTGGCGTGGTAGTCTGTATGACACATGGAAGATAGTTGTGTGGACAATTGGCATGTGACGTGGCATGTTTACAGTGAACGGGATGGCGACACGTGGCCCAGTCAATGGACGCCACGTGTCATATATACATTGGTTTAAAATTATGTTGTTGGTCAGAGTCGACCTCGCGACCTCCGGGTAGGGGGGAGAGAATTGGGAAGGGCCACCAACCGACATGCCACTGGTTATTTCTTGTTATATATATGGCAATATATTTATATATGTTTTTATATGTGGATAGTTGGGGCTCGATCGGGCTGGGGCTTAGCCCCAGCCCTTGGTCGCATCTTACGTTAACATATGACCCATTGCTATACCATTTGGCACGCGTGCGGCTGCATTTTGATTTGGTTTCAACAGTTATACAAATGACCCACCACTTGTCCTTTAACCATTGGCTTGTGGAAACGGGGGCCTATGTTTTCACTTGCGCATGGTCATATGGGTCATATGACCTTGCCCTTGATGGTTAGGGGCTAGGTGCACCCATAACCATCCTATAGTTTGCACGGTTCATGCGGTTGCGTCCGGTGCTAAGTTTTTACGCTTAAATATGCATGTGGGCTAGGTTGAGCCAACAGGGATGCAATTTGTAGATGCAGAGACAGCAAGTTTGAAGGGGGACTTCCAGGAAGCCTATCTTCTTCAATTTTTGGCCAAACAAGGTGCCAAAAAAGCCCAGCCAGGGGTTTTTGGACGTTCTGAAGCCATTAGAGCAGTCTATTTAGAATTTTGAGCATTGTAAAGCACATTTTTGAGCACTTTGAGAAAATAATACAAATGACCCATTGGAAGCTGGACCAAGAGATGTAGCCCAAGAGAGGGGTGAACTCCTTTATCATTTGTTGTGTTATGTGTTTTCTGTTCACTATTATTGATGTTGTTTATATGCATATTGAATGAGCAAATTCTATTAAAAGCTATGTTGCAAATTGATCCGTTTGATTTTAACACATAAATTTTACTTGCAAATAATTTCAAGAATACAAGTCTTCTTCATTTTTAGATCACTGGTATGGAGCCATTTTGATCTATATTCAAACCTTGAAGCTACCCCAGCATATGTCGAGAGACGATCAACGACATATACACCATCAAGCTAAAATATACCTTCTTATTAATGACACTCTATATCACCGAGGGGTAGATAATATTTTACGTCGTTGCTTGATTCATGAGGAAGATGAGGCTATTCTCAATGAATGTCATAGTGGGGCATGTGGTGGTCATTTATCTGTGCTTGTGACAACCCAAAAGATATTGCGAGAAAGTTATATTTGGTCATCAATTTTTAAATATTGCATTGAAGCGATCAAGAAGTGTCACCCTTGATAGGTGTTTTCTCGAAAAATGCACTTGCACCCAACCCCTCTTCACCCAGTTGTCATTGTTGTTCCCTTCACTAAGTGGGGTGTATATTTTATGGAATATAACCCAGCCTCGACTAGGGGGCACCAAAATATTATCATGGTCATGGATTATTTTACTAAATGGGCACAAGCCATGCCTACCATTAAATCCAATGGTAATACTACAACATTCTTTAGATTCGACAAGATTATAGCCCGGTTCAGAATCCTAAGAGAGATTGTAACTGATCATGGCAGTCACTTTCAAAATGAAATGATGAAAGAGTTTGCATCAAAACTGGGGTCTAAGCACGATCATTATTCCCCTTACTATCGCTAGGAAAATGGACAAGTAGAGGCGGTGAATAAATCTCTCAAGACCATTTTTCAAAAAACGGTTAGCCAAAGTAAATCTGACTAACATCTGATTATTTAACCTACACTTTGGTCATAATGAACCACGGTAAATACTTCCACTAGTTTCTCTCATTTTCATTTAGTAATGGCATGGAGTCGATTCTTTCGATTGAATGTGAAATCCCTTCCCTTAAGTTGGCAATTGAGCTCCTACCTGACACATACGATCTTGAAAAATGCCTCATGCACCTTGAGCACATCGATGAGGAGCGTCGAGATGCCTCTATGACTATTGAAGTGAATAAATGTTGTGTTAAGGTTCAATATGATAAGTTTGTCTATCCTCGACAGTATGTTGAGGGTGACTTGGTTCTCCTTTATGACCAAGCCAAAGAACCGTTGGGGGAAGGTAAGTTCAACCCCATGTGGCACGATCCTTATATCATGCAACGTGTATTAGAGAACGGATTATATAAATTAGAATATTATGAAGGGAATATGTTGGATGAACCTAGAAATGGGCTCTACCTTAAAAGGTATTACACTTCATCCCTCAAACTTGGGCGTGAACTTTGTATACTAGTGTATCTTAGTGTATATACTTATTTATCTTTTCCTTTCTGTCATTGAATTTCTTATCAAGTTTTATCTTGGTTGGACGATGTCAACAGAGTCTTCGGTTATTCACGGACGGTTCCAGTCGTCATATGCAGAACATGAATTCCGTCGCTTGGGTCATTTACTCACCCAAGGGCCAACTGGTGTCTTCAGGTGGTGTTCATCTGGAGCCATCAACAAATAATGTGGTTGAGTATAAAATCGTTATAGATCTATTACGTGACACTATTTCACATGGTTTTTGATATTTAGAATTTCTCCTGGACCCCCAGTTAGTTGTATGTCAGTTGAACGACAGTTACCTAGATCCTAATCTACTCTGACAATTCCTATGAGTACGAATTATGGAACGATACTTTTCTTTTGTTACTTATAATCACATCCCTATAAGTTCTAAGCATGTATATAATGCATATGCTAATTATGTTTTATATTCGTATTTGTCACATAAATAAGCAAAGAAAACGCATTCATACATTTACACATTGTAACATATATAAGTAAAGTTGAAGACCTTTATATTTCATCCTTTTGAGTTCAAAAATATGGTGTCATAGTACAAAGTGGGGCTCACACCTCAAAATACATATATGGCTGGTATATAGCCTGACCATGGCATCTATCCATGTGGAGTTGGATGCATATCATGATAGCACACTATGAAGTTTGCAAGACATTGAAATAGTCTCACCCACGCACGGGGTACACCCACCACCTGTTGTTGCATCACCTCTGGAAAATCCTCCACTTGAACCATATTAATCATGTGCGTCAATCGAGATAGGTTCCTCTACACATTCTATAGCACTCTCTCTACATTCACTCTCACTAGCTCATCTCCTCGCCCCCTCTGCCAACGTCATGGGAATCCCTCTGGCCGTCAGGAACCTACATCTACATAGAAAAGAATTTCTTAATACTTGATAACATACACAAATATTTGCATTTTATTTTTATTTTTATTGAAAAACACAAAAAAAATGAAATATGTAAAAGAATTTCTTACCAATATCACCGTAGGTGGAACCTGGTGGAAAATGCATGTCAGGATCCCCTCTATAGTTGATCCCTTTGTAAGAATATTCGTCAATGGATATGACATGTCGATGCCACTAGAAGAAGAACTCATCATTGTAGGGGGTTGGCACCCTACCACCCCCTAACCACCTCATAATGTCAGTCCACCATGACATGGTTGGATCACGCAGTCTGTGTGGAGTAATATCTACTCTAGGGCTCAAACGTGGCACCCTCTCAAAGAAAAAACTACAAAGTATGGATGAAAATCTGAAATTTCTCATTCGCCCTTGTTTCCAATCGATCAAATGGTTGTTCATGTTAGCCAGCAGTGAGGTACACCATTCATAAACAGTGGGTCTTAAACACTCCATCGCATACAATATGAGTGTCCTTAATGCCTAGTGCAACGAGTTCAACCCTGAAATCCATGTGAGTACAAGAATAATGATCTTTAAGCTCAAGTCTCGATCTCCCTGATAGGGAGTTGGCTCCCTACTTTATCTGTGCCTGCAACACAATGGGTGGAAATGTACTCCTCCATATTCATGCCACACCTAGCCCCTTGGGCCTTTATATTCACTACCTCACCTTGATGAGACAATCTTGTGATAAATTATATATCATCCACTTCAATCCTCATTGGTTTCCCATCAAGGTTGAAGGACTCTGTCTCTGGATCCCAGCAGTTTACTAGCAACTGGAGTAACCTCAGTTGAGCCCTCATTCTCTTGAGAGCCCAAAATTTATAAAGACCACATTCTTTTAAAGCTTGTTGGGCCCTTGCATCTCTTCCCACTATGGCATTTATCTCCTCATGCTCCCTTTCCCTCCATTCAATAATTATCCTGCAAAGGAGAAACCATTTTTTGAGTTAAAATCATTTCAAAATCTTGTTCATAGACTTGTACGCAGGATAAATTGATAACAATTGCGTATAGGGAATCACATATGCATAAAGTATTCACTTTTCCCATATATATAGGGTCCTATACATAGCCTGAGGATCTGTCACCCACGTATACCCTATTTTTCATGTTACATGCTCTAATACTAAAAAATTGGGACCTAAAACTAGAATTTAAACCATTGAAATTCAAGGAGAGGGGATGAGAACTTAGGTCCAGACGGTTGTTGATTCCATTGATTGTAGCTCCCACAATCGACACTTCAAAATCGTGTGAAAAATAACCCAAAATGCACTATGTGGGTGAAAAAACTCAAATGGTATGGTAAAGTGTTCTATTTTTACTATTAGTAGAAATGTTTTACCCACTTTCTATAGTTCTTTGATAATTTTTGACCTTATGAAGTAATAGCATAGAGAAAAGACTTGTTTTTTAGTGGTTTTGTCCAGGATTGTTTTATGGCTTCCAGTGTCTTACCGCATGTTCATGCCTTCGGCGGGTATATTCTTTCACCGGCATATAGGATAGGTTTTCACTCTATTTTTAATTCTTTCATCATCCTATGACTATGATCCATACACCCTAGGTACGAACCCATTTATTAGCGACACAAAACCTTCTCACTGCTACTAGAAGTGTCATTATTAAGAGGTAGAGGATTACCAAACATGGGCGCCCTAGTTAGAACGTTTGTGTCATTTGGTGCCCATGCAGAAGTTATTCCATGGTACTAGGAGTTCCTTATAGTCCCAATATGACTTTGCATTTGAACCCCATTTTCTTAATCACAAGCATTCTGACCATTACCTATGGGACTCCCCCCTGATTCTTGGTTAAACGTTTTTCTGACTCCTAAAAAAATGAAAAGATTGTTGAGTGAACTTGTCTCTTTCACACTCGTTAAATGGATTTTAAAGGATGTCTATTTGGTATAAGTTTAACCCTTTTCCAGACCAAGTAGACTACTTACGAAAAAGGAATACTCTAGTCACCATTGGCTAGAATAGTTCTCCTAGGTATTATTTTATACTTTTACGGGCCTTGGAGACTAAATCTATGAAAAAATAATTTTTTTGGAGTTAAGTTGTAATTGCATTCCATAATCTTGTTTGCATTATTGAGCGTATTTCCAATTACTTCTTTCTCTTTATAATCTTCTTACCTAAATAATATGAATCACTATCCAAGCAGTGCCTTCCATATATCCTTTGCAGCTTAACACCTTGTACCCTTAGAGGAAACATCCCCCCAAGTGTCCATGCCCCACATGCACTTCCTTGCATTGAGCATAGGTATGTTCCACTTCTTGGAACTAGAAGCTTACTGATGACACATGTTTCCTCTCCTGTATCATAACATTTCTTTACCAATGAAAAAACCAAAAAAAGACGGGCGGGAAAAGAATATTATCTCATGTCGGCAGCAATCGTGTCACCTTTGAACAGAGCACAAAATTTTGAGTCTATTTTGATCCAAATTTTGGGTTTAGCATGAACTTAGGAACTTGAGCTCGTTACTTAGATTTTAATCCTCCGAATAGTTATTCTTCCAGTCCCTATGGAGAGTTTGTTGATGCCTCCTACATCACAATTTTTTTATCGTCAAGTCTATGCTTCCTGAGTTATCCATATGTCTCATGATATTATTTAAAGGAATTCTATAAGCATGTGTCATCCATTTCTCAAAACTATTGACTTTTCATGTCGGCCATACCCTTAATGTATCTCAGAGTCACATGAAGTTGTTGTCCTATTGTGAACCCTAGGCCTACTTTCATTATGGGTAGGTAACCTTGAACCCAGTAGATGACATTTTCTCATTGGTCACTGAATTGGGGGTTTCCCTTGTGTTCGATGAAAATAAATCTATTCACACATTGGGATTTGTGTAGTGTCTTGGATTCAATTAGACTTATTGGTTGTTTCCATGCCTTTGTCAGTAGTTTTCCTTATTGGATGTTATTCAAAGGGTCTCTTTCATGCAATACTTTCATCTGGTGCATGCGAGGGACACACAAGGTCATTGGTTCATGAACATCTTATTCATCTGAGCTCCTCCTAATCATCAAACTATTTCTTTCTACCTCGTGTTGAATGATGGGACATGCCCTAATGGTCTCCTTTTAGTGGGTCTCCTTCCATCTGCTTCAACTCATCTGTTTTGGAAATGAGACCTAGAGTCCTACAAGTACCTAGCAGCTTGTAGTCATCAATGGCAAGTTCTCCTACCATTGAAAGTTGGGAATACAACAATGTCTCCTGATCGATGGATTATTCAAGTGTTCGACCCCAACACCCTTATTCAAACTTGTAGAATGTACTCGGTGCTTTGATAACTACTTTCATTATCAATGGGTTGTCTCATGTTTGTTAACGATATACCTTAATGACCAGTAATCAAACTAAGTCTCATTGTGTTCGACCTCAACTCCTTTATTCACATGATGTAGACTTGCACCTTCAGTGGATAGTGTAGAATACCTCCATCTTATAGTAGCAACATTCATCATATGATGATGTCTTTCATTGGACCAATACCTATATGACTTCAGTGAGCATGGGAGATCGGATTGTACTCCATTGTATACAGATATCTTCAATTGATTTTGAGACCGAAATCTACTATGCCTTGTTCATGACTAAGAAAGACTATGGCATATGTCTTCTTTGTATTTCCTATTCATGGCCATGAAAAACTATTTGATATATTTCCACATGGGTTTACAGTGTAATTCAGATTGGCAGCCATGTGTACAAAGTCATTATGGATTGTAATAGTCTTATGAGAAACTAGTACTTCCAGCTGAGTCTTCATACTCCACTTCTAGGAATTATATTGTATTTCGACTATCAGAGATAGTCCTCTGACCTCACACATTAGGGGGCATTTGATACAACAATTTTTTTCTCACTCCATGCAATTGGATTAGATGGCCTTCCATTTTCCTCTGCAGACTTGAAGTCCCTTTTTGTTCATCCCAGAGCCAAAAATGAATATTTTTCCACATATACATGCCCTATCAGTTATACAACAAGTGTATACATAGGTTTCTCCACTACAACCCGCGTACATTGGATTTGGTGCTCAAAATTAAAAATTATGTTGGTTTTCCATGCCATGTCACGAGATCCATGACCCTTGTCCTTCCATATACTGGAAACGCTCCGACTCGACCCTTCAATTCCATTTGAAGGCTATAAAATGATCCATATACAAGACTTGAGGGATTAAAAAAACAATTCAACTTTGAGAGCAAAGACACTCTCGAGAAATTTCACTTCATATTGAGTCTACATCCCTTTGTCCTTGAAAGTCTGAACTCCTTTTGTTCAACACCCAAGCTCTTTCTTCTTTTTGATGGAGAATATCATTGACTTCTATTTATGATCTTGCCTTTGGTGGAGCATTGAAGTGGTGGAGGCGTAGTTGGAGGGACTTAGTTTCTTGGTTCCGATATGTGTCATGATATAAGTTTTTCACTTATGTACTTCTGTTGATTATTTTAATAGAAATACTCTTTTCTTGTATATTACATGGGCATATTTGTCATGTATGTTAATGGATTATGCTAATATATATTCTAACATTATATATTATCACTATATGCTTGTGTATCTTGGTTGTTGAGGACAAGTTGCAGGTATAGAGATTTGGGTCGCGTGCTCAACGATGGTCTTCTTCGGACATCCGGAAGAGGTAGGCTCTTAGCCTTGTCTTGGTAGCATTTCATTTATATAACATAATTGGGATTATAGTTAATTTATGTGTTTCATTCAGTCTATTGTGGTTTACCCCTAGCCATAGAGAGATTTTCCTCGTAACACCTAGTCTCTTATATTCTGAGGAGGAACGGTTTCACCATTGAGAGGAAATGAAAATTTGTGGTAATCTCCAAAATTTGGAACTATGTGGAATCTACCAATGGAGCTATCCAAGTCCTTGTAGAGCACCGAAAATAGGGCATCTTTGGAATAAGGGTGAGAAATGGTGTGTGCTTGTGATTTTGGAAGAACATGATGCACTGTAACAATGAAAATTAGTTTAATATTTTTTTTATTTACCCTACTGCAGTGCGCCTGACGACAGAGAGGCTCACCGGTGTGTAATTTTCAATGACAAAAATATGCTTTATTCGGTGTGTGTAATTTTTATTATAGAGTATGACGATTATTTTGAACATTGTTGCACAAATACTTTATTGTTTATGTATGCACTAGTGTGTATGAACCTTAAAGGTGCACTGGTAAAAAAACTCCACAAAAACCTCCAGTTTCTAGCCTCCACTAACAACCTGCACTATAAATAGAGAAGGGATATATTTTTTAGGGAGATTCAGTAAAAACATATGCAAGGTGTTCTCCCTATAATGATTCCATTTATTATCAAGTTCATAAACAGGAAAAAAAAGGCTAGGTTGGGATATCATCCTATGATTGTTCAGAGAAATTAGAAAGACAAAAAAAAAACCAGGCATTATCCATTGGATGGAGAGGTTATGTCCTCCATAGTCTCTTCCTTTGGCTCCTTGTGTTTCTTGGTATCCTTCAATTCCAATCTTGATGATTGTGAGTCTTTATCCAGAGTGATGGGATTTTCTTGTGCTCCTTCTAAAACCTATGAACTTTTCTCTTCAGTAGTAACCTCATCTTCCTCATTGACTTGGGAGATCGAGATTCCAATTCCAAATACCTCTTTACAGACTACCTTGATCTTCCCTTCAAATATCCTTATTTTGTGGAGATGTCTTGTTGTTTCTCCCAGTTTTTCATGGTCTGAGCTATCAAAGATTTAAATAGCTAATAATCTTTTGTGATCCTTAAAAACATAATATCATGGGTATGAGAGAAGACAAGGTCATGAAAACACCCCTCAAGCTCTTCATGGACCTATTTGTCACTCATTGTCTACCTCTTTTGTTTTACCCTATCTTTCATCTCTTCAATTTTATCTTTGGTTAACTCGAAGCATTTTTCCTGAAAGAGCCATTATGTTATCATAGCTTCCTTCTCTGCTAAGTATTGATGTTGGGGATTTCATAAGGATGATTCCTTGAGGATGCAATCCTATGGTTTTCTTCTTTTCCCTCCTATGGAACCATCATGATTACTCTTGGTCATGTTGGAGGAACCTAGACTTACAACATCAAAGAAAGTTAAGTCTTGTAAAAATAGGGCTTGTTGTGCATAACATAGAATCTCCCTAAAGGACCCCTCAGGATTGAAACTCTTTGAAAAATAAAAAAATCTCTAAACCCGACCCTTGTGAGGAGAGAAATGAAAATTTTCCTTATTCCACACCAAACACCAGGAACTATAGATTATATAGGGAAACTAGAGAACCATGGTGGAGTGGCCTAAGCTATAGACAGTTGGAGGCTTAGGAAAATTCTAGACATAGATTTATCACGGTGATCCTTCATCTTTTGTTGGACTTATCAAGCCCAATCAAGTCTCCACTCCAAAGTAGAAATATAGGGACTCCTTACAAAACAAATATGCCATCATGTTGTTTGTTGGGATACCCATTTACCCATATTATCATCACATAAGATCCCCATGCTACGAAAGCCACCTGCAATGTTTTTCTAAAAGGAAAGCCAGGCGAGCTCATGGTACCCTGTCATTAAGTTGTAGGGTGTGTTCATTACTTCACTAGTTGGTTGGGACGATTTTGTACTCCTCATATAAATCCCTCTCATTCTCCCCTCGCACCTCATCACTACTCTACATCTTCTCGATTTTTGATTCATCATGGTCTGAGGAGGTGGCAGTTGTTTGACATGCATGGGTAGTCACAACTCTATATATTACCGCCCCATCCGGGGAGGTGTAATCATATAATTAAATGTGATATATATGTATATATATGTATATATATATATATGTCATAGTGAAATAATATATAAAAAGTCGTTTGAAATCTACCACAGGGGAAACTAGGTACAAAATAGTCCAAAAAATACTCAAATTTAGAGCCATAGTATGCTTATAATAGTTCCTATATTCTATCTACTTACATGGACCATACCTCACTTTAATATCAATAGACATACTAGATATCAACATAGCTTATAAATCTTAAATCTATTTACATAATGCATCATATATATAGAGAGAGAGAGAAATCGTACAGGAAAAAACTATTTGAAACCTACCACAAGGGAAACCGAGTATAGAATAGTCCAAAAAATACTCATATTTTGAGTCATATTATTCTTATACGAGTTCATAGCTTCTGTATATTCATATGGACATGAAATGACTTTAATATTAACAAACATACTAGATATCAACATAGCTTATGGAGCTTCACTATATTTACATAATGTGTCATGGAAATAGGTCTAAGAAAAGTTTTAGAAAAGGCTATCATTTCTGAATTTTCATGAGATCTTAATCATCCTCATCCAACCTTATGGGATTGGAATGGGTTCCTTCTAGACTAGGTTATCGATTAGCAACAGTAACTTAAACATTCTAGTTTGAAGTGTGTTATGGAACAATGATCTCCACATTGAGAACTGCTTTGTGAATTACATGAACCTTTTTCTGAAGCAAGTTCAGTTTTTGAATGATGGCTTGTTGTTGTTGTCCTTTTTCTTCAACAACCTAGGTAATGAAGGATTTATTAAGACAATATTTTTCAATTAGCTTAGATACTTTGATATTCTGTGATCTATAAAAACTAGTATCAAGTACTTAGTCCATGAATTCAGCTTCTGGTTGAGATTTAGAGAGTGCTCATATTTTCTTGCAAATGGTTTACTTGATAGCATCCATCTCGTGCTTGACAATCTCTAGAAATTGGTAGTGATAATATGTTGTTTCTTTCATAGCATCTGCCTAAGATTTAATAATTAGTTAGGGTGTTTTCCTATAGTGGTAGCTCCTTGTAGGTTGTTTGGGTAGGCTACTCTGGCCTTTCTCATTAAAACCTATTCCATTCTCTAACCCTTCGGCCTGCATGATCGATTGTGTTCTTGAGGCAGAATCAACATGGGATTGATTGGGCATACGGATGATAGGGTGAACTAGTTTTTTAAAGGAATGAACATGGGTAAAAGTGGGATCCTATAATGCTTTGCAAGTTTTGACCATGGCCTTTATAACCACATATTTCATAACATATAAAAGAACTAGTAACCAGAAAACTTTAGAAAACTTGCAATCTCTTCATATTAAGCTCATCGATGAACAAATGACCAAGTAAATAGCATGTTGATCATGGTTTCTACAGATACAGAAAACATAATCAACACTAGGACTAGTCATACAAACACACTAACCTCGACGATGTATCAAAATTCCATGCAACCAGAGCCAAGTTCGAGCTAGTACTAGAGTTTGAGCATACATCCTTCACCATCCTCCTTAATCTATAATTCTCCCTTGAACCTGGACTTCTTGTGAAATTAATGATATAACATTTCTCCCAAGCCATCATAAATGAAACCACCTACCTAAAGTGAGGTGGAGTAATCACATGACCATGGAACTAGTACATGGTCGAGTTTAATGCATGTTAATTGACATGGAAGTGCTTTGGTGTGACTACATCTAGAGAACACATGGGCTTGTGCTTGGGTTTCCATTCCATCACCCCATCAAAAGTAATTGACATATAAATTATTACTAATAGTATTTTGGGGGGAATATTAATTTTTAATCGATATAATCATATAATTAAATGTGATTGATCGTATATTTATAAATATCATACCTTAATTTTTTAAATTAATTACATTAATAAATATATATCAACGGCCTTAAAACATATTATATGTATCAAATCATGTTATTTGTGTTTTTAAATAAAAATAATGTACCATAAAATATTCTATTCATTAAAATATGAAATAAGATATATAATCCATATTCAAACTCATAATGTTTGTAATGTAACCTTTTTATTAAGGAGCACATCATTATGGATGCCCCGTATCTTGACCTTCATTACCTTAGAAGGTCGATTGTTGAATCAAAGTTGTGCAGACCGCAAGGTAGAGGACGAGCGCATCCTGCTTGAGTGGACAAAAGAAAAACAAGACCAAGGCTACATATTGGATGGCTTATCGCTTGTAAACCCATGGATCTTCACTCTTAACGCGTGTAGGTGCGATAACCCAAAATTTCCAATATCATTGCTCTTTACACGTGTGAGAGGAATGATACCTTGGATATCATCGCATGCAAGAGGAGAAATATTTGTTGATCCATACCATGTGCAGAAGGTGTGATAACAATGATAACCAGTGGTGTGATAACCGATATTCATCGTTGCCTAACAAGTGGTATATATATGTGCAGTGTATGAAGAAACCATGAGTTTTAAGTTTGAGGTGGAGAAATTTAGTAATAAGAATTTAACTGTGAGCTATGGAAGCTCAAGATGCAGGATCTGCTTGAACATCGTTGAAGAGAAGACAACAACAATTTTGTGGACCAAAATGGAGAGTCTGTATATGACAAAGAACTTGTCAAACAGAATCTTCTTGAAGAGGCGGTTGTACAACTTGCAGATGAAAGAAGATTCCATTGATTATGACACTGTTGTGGGAGATTTGGTATCTGAGGAGATGAGGAAAAAATCCAGTAAAGAAACCTCAACAACAGAAGCAATGGTGGTCAAAGGTCGATCTACAGAAGGAGGGAAAGATCAGAAAGGTACAACCAGGTCTAAGTCAAAAGACAGTAAGGGTAAGGAAAAAATGTTGGATTTGTGGAAAATTTGGGCATCTCAAGAAGGATTGTTGGAAAAGACAACAAGCATCCAAAGAGGATTCGAAAAAATAAGAAAATTCAGCTACATGTATGGTTGATGAAGTTTTGTCTGTCTGTTGTGTCTCACCACTTGTGGTCAAAAGAAGGTGGTTTTTTGGGTCCATGTGTTTTGGGTATCCCGTGGTATTGTGTCCATGGATTTTCATGTAATGAAGCCTATAAAACACTTGGTAAACTCCATTGTAAATGGGCCTGGAGGTAAGTGGTGAAGGCTTACTTGGCCAGTTTGGCCAGATTTGGTCAAGGTTGTTTGAATGCAAAGTTCAAGGTGGAGCAGTGTGTCCAGTTTAGAAAGGTGGGTCTGTAGAAAGGTTGATGTTTTGGCAGGTCAATCAAGTGTTTGAGAATATATGATGGAAGTAATGTCATATCCATGGAACTTGGAAAGTATTGCAGAGAAGTTGGGATTGAATAGGCATGTTCAGTAATGCCAAGTTGCAGAAATAGTTATGGACATAAACGGTCGTTCTATATTGTAACTTGATCACCATCGGTTGCAAGAGACAGGAAGATTCAGGAAGAGGTATGAACGGGTCATCTAGTAATTACTCAAATGTGAAATTATTCGGTTGTGATGCTTATGTTTCTTATCAATAGTCTAAGTAGGACTCAGATTAAATAGGTATATCTTTGATATGGTGATGATGCTAAGGGGTGCAGACTATGGGATCCTACTACCCACAAAATCATCATGGACAAAGATGCATTGTTTGATGTATCTCATTTTATAAAATCAAACATAGTAAAATATGAAAGGTTCAAAGCATGACTGGTAGCAGAAAGGTATTTGGAAGGTATTGATTTCGATGAAAGTTTCTCACCAATTGTTAAAATCTTGTTTCTATTCATGTTGTGTTAGCACTGGTTGTGATAGTACATCTAGATTTTAAAACTGTTTTACATGGAGGTTTTTGGATAAGGGGATGTATATGGAACAACCAAAATGGTTAGTTCAAAATCGCAATAGAAGATTTGTTTGCAAACTCAAAAATCATTGTATGTCGTGAAGCATGCTAGGAAAATGGTACAAGATGTTTGATTCCTTCATGGTGAGCCAAATTTTACAAGAAGTGAGTATAACCATTGTGTTTATGGTATATTCATTATCTTGGCATTATATGTTATGCTTGTTGCAAGCACAAGCATGTTTGAAATCAATAGGTTGGCTCAGTTGGTTAGGATGTTTGTTATGAAGGATCTGGGAGCAGCAAAATAAATCTTGGGCATGGAAATACACAGAGATGGGAAATATGGTAAGCTTGGTTATCACAACAGATGTATGTGGTGAAGATACTAAGAAAATTGAGTATGAATATATGAAATTGGTAAAATCCCTTTGAATTTCCATTGTAAGTTCTCTTTAGGTTTATGCCCTAATTGATGAACAAGAAAAGGGTTATATGTCCCGAGTATTATATGCTAGTAGGAAGTTTCATGATTGCAATGGAGAAATGGTCAATATTTCACATGCAGTTGGTGGTGTCAGTAGACACATGGAAAAACCAGGTGAAGAGCATAGAAATGGGTGATTCAAACACAGAAGCACAAGTATCACTCAAGCTCTCAAAATCAAGCTTAGGGAGTCCAGTCTTATGAAGGAGAGTTTCGTGAAACTAAGCTTCATAAATGTGTTACAATTTTTTATATTCGTTGTGTTGACAGAGTGGCCCATGTCATATTGAGTGAGACCATTCGAGCACCAAACTGTAGTATAATTGATGGTTGTCAATGGTGGACTGTGTATGTCCCGTCTTATGAAGGAGAACTAGTTACAATTAAACAATCTAGTAGTTTAACTGTTCCATGTTTTGTTTTTTTTAGGAGATATTTTTTTGTTTGATTTTACCTGAAATTTGGTGATAAATTGTTAGGTATGCATTATCGCCTAATTCCAATGAAAAGAACCAAATGGTAGAACAATTAGACAATACCCTAAACAAGTATCACCTCAAGTGCATTGCTTCTACTCTTATTAAATAAAATCTCCTCTAATTCCAATGAAAAGAGCCAAAACTTAGAACAATTAGACAATACCCTAAGACATCCACTCTCACCTTTAGTGGTTTCTTCTCTTATAAAATAAAATCTCTAATCTAAATAGGGTTTCCAATATTACAAACTAAGTCCTATGTCAACGGCCTTGCTTTTGCTCTTATAAGATAGAATCTCCAATCTAAGCAGGGTTTTACTATATGAAAAACTAAGTCCTTATAAGATAGAATCTCCAATCTAAGCAGGGTTTTCCTATATGAAAGACTAATTCCTTTCGCTACAAGTAAGGCTGGTAAAAGGAAATTACTTAGTTGACTTTTGAAAGAGGATGTCTTCAATGCTATCTAGAGAAAGCAATGACTCAAGGAAGATCCAACAACCTTCCTTTCAAGTGTGCCAAGTGTGGTGAACTTTGTTTACAAGGAACATCGAACAACATGCCAAGTATGGTGATCATTCCAAGAAACATTAGAGGTAACGTCAAGGAGGTATAGGGAAACATTGGGTTATTATGATGGATCATTTATCCCTCCTCCAAGTTGCTTGATTACCACAGTCACAGCAGCTGAGGATTGCACCTAAACGTTGTCAGGGAATGAGGTCCTACCAATTTTGCATGCGAATCTATCCATTTATCTTTGTAGTAGCAGAAAAAGGAGAAGCACGCTAGGTCCTATTTGGCATCTCTTTGGTGGATTTCACTTCTAGGAGCAAAAAGAATGTCACATATATGTCAACCTTTGTTCAACTTCTGTATAGCAAGATAATTGATCCAACCACAATCTTATTTTATTATTTTAATGCACCAACAAGTATTAGATGAACCATAAATAATTAAATCATTGAAAACAAGTTAGCATTAAGTGAACGATGTGTCAATAAAGCTCAAACAATATATAAACCCTAGATTGTAAAAGTAAAAGTAAAAATTTGTTTTTTTTAGGTTTATGTGGTTGAAGGTGACAAGAAAATCATTGCCTTAGAAGGTAAATGGGGTCATCACTTCACTTCAATATGAAGTCTACTGTTTATGAAGAATAGTGTTGAAGGGTACCAAGGTATGTGAGGATTACCTCTCAAGCACCACATAGGGCTTGAAGGAATTATTAAAAGAGGATTAATCCATGATGATTATTTTTAGGTGCTAGACAAGGTGAACTTAAACACTAGCCAAGCAAAAGATCCTATCTTAATGCATAAACAATTAATTTTAATGATTTAAGGGATGGTGAGAGATCTTACCTTAAACTCTTTCAAGTGGAGTATCAAATCCACGGCCAATATCTTATCACGTTCATTCATAAAGGGGTTTTTTAAATGTGAAAAATAAAGTCAATATATTGTAGGTATTGGGGGATGTGGGGTCTCAAGGGGGTTTATAGGTATTGGATAGTATAAAGAGGGGTATCTAGTTAAAATAGGGGTTTCTTTTATTGGAAAGATGTATTGGGAGGGGGGTTCAACAAAAGGTTTTTTGGAGGTATTTATCAATATCTTGTGAAATTAGGGGTATTATTTAATATCCTTGAATGACACAATCTATGTCAAAGGTTCATTGATTGAAGACCCCATGTTAAAAACACTTCTTTATCCTTGTAACAACCATTTTTCTTCCCAACAATCTTAAAGAAAGTTATTCTAACCCTTGAAAATGCTAGAAAACATAACCTGAAGATAAATAAATGCACATTAAATATCATAGCAGAGCTTCTCATTAATCTCCAATGATTTGAAATGTAGGATAAATTCTCCTTTTATAGGTGAGAAACATCCTCAATTACAATGTAAAATTGCTAGCTCAAAACAATGAGCTTCAAATCCATTTACCCCACAAAAATCATGAAAAATACAAGTTATAATATAATAATCCAATAATATGCTCACAATGTACAATGTCCCTCTTAGAAGAGGTCAAATACAATATAAAAATCATATGTAAGGAACAAATAGATTCCAACGGAGGTGAGTCCCTCAAAAAATGCCAACTTCCACATAAATGGTTCAAGAGAGGTTAAATGATCCAAAGTTTTCTTCTTCCATCTAGGGAATGGTCCAAGAAGTGTACATGGATCCCAATGCATAATAACTACTCGAATTGATGGGTCTAGTCTCTTAGGAAGCCATGAATTGGTAGCACCTAATGACATCATTTAACACATCACAACAAATGGGTTAGTTTTAGTACTTTCCTAAGTCTTACCAACCCACAATTGACATGTATAAATGCCTCACATCCTAAGACACACATACTTCCTAAGTATCTAAATTATGACCTTTAAAGTCTTAGACATGCAACCTTATTATTCATTATTCATATAACTGTATTTAGCTATTATTTTTCTTTAAAAGCTTAGCATTGAGTTACAATCCTCACCATGTTTCTTACTACCCCTTAAGCCTTTTTTATTTTTAAATGTTTAGTTTATTGAACAAGTCCCTTTTATTTACATACTCATAGAAAAATGGGCATTGCTTAAGCTTAATGGCTGGGTTTTAATTGTGATCTTCACCTCTTACCGTTGGCGATTAAGTTTATCTAAGGCCTTTAGATTTGACCTTTGAGAAATCATACATGATCACAATAATTTTTTTATGTGAATGGAATGAATGAATTGAGGAAGTGGAAAGTGGTTAGAATGATTGGAATGTGGATAAGGATATCTAGCCTACACACCCAGTGATACAAGTTACCACACACTTCTAAGAGGAAATATGTTTCCCAAGGTACTAAGAGGCAAGTAGCACAACCATATAAAGTTATGAAATTCCAAAGAATAGTAGTTAGGTGTTTACAGTCTAAACTAGTATTAATACATAGAATGCCAAATGAAGCTTTTGAAAACACACCATCTATCATTGGACCAAAGTGAGTTATACCACAATTGAGCTAGCATAATCATGAATCCGATGGGGATCAATGAAGATGTTTGTTTGGATTTGGTGAAGATGACCATGACTCCTCATGCAATCAACAACATGATACACTCAGGATGGTATCCAAAAGTGTCACTGGTGCAGGGGTAACATATGACTCCTACCTAAGACAAGCTTGACTCCTCATGCAATGAACATGACTCCTCATGCAATCAGCAAGATGATACCCTAGAGATGGTATCCAAAAGTGTGTCACCACTAGAGGGGGTAATAGGTCCAAATTAAACACAACTCCAAACTGTACTAGGGTATGCCTCCTAAGTATGCATCCAACAAATGCCCATGAATGTTGGTATAGAACAAATACCCATAATAGACAAACTTCGTGGTAAAGTAGGGTAAATGAGCTTCTACATCTTCCAGCACGCAATGGAAACTTTCAAAATCACCAATTTTGCAACCTCTCAACTGAATAGTATGATTCATTAAGTGAATAGAAAGAATATTGTCCCATGTAAAACAATGTGACAATGATCTAATGTATGACAATATTGTCTTAAAAAAAATCCATCCACCTAATCAACTCGGACCTTTGCAATAAACTACCTACATAATACAACATAGAGAAACTAATGTGTTTCTCATCATATCTATACTGTGACAATGCTAAGATAATAAGACACGGGAACGTAACATCCTCTTTACCAATTGAATTAATTCGCAACTAACCACCATGCCAAAGAGGAATGAACCTTCGGATGGACATATCTATGAACATATGCCAACATGTATCTCATGCAACACTAGGTGATAGCATAGGGAAATGGGGAAAATCCTCCCCCTCCTAGAAAACCCAATGATGAAATATACATCCTCCTCTATGGGATGATGTCATAGATCAGGGTCGATCATGAACCCATGTTTCCCATGATCCCATCGATAGATCAATATTTGTAACAACAAAGAGTCCCCCCTAAGGGATGTACCCTCCTGATAAAACTTTAGGAAGAAAAAATCCTTCAAAGTGTCATGTGTCGGTTGTGAAATAGGGTGAGGGAACAATTCCCTATCCCTCTCATTGTCCTCCCACTCACATAAATGTGTGCGTCTCAACCTGTTGGTGGTCCTCCTCCTTTTGTTTTCATTGTCTTCGATTCACATACAAATATTGTTAGGCACACACACACATAATAAATTGAAATTATAAAACAAGAACATATATAAATGACGTGTATTTAAAAAAATATTAAATTATTTTTTTTTCACAAAATTCTAAGAGTAACTAGTGCACCTAAAATAGAAAATAGGCCCCACTCTTGGTGCATGATATCATACAAACAACACCATCGTGCAGTGTTGTTAGTAATACACATCGGTGCCATGTTTCTTGTCGCACCACTACCTATTTTAGTAATGTGTCCCATAAGACGTACCGATAAATTGTGAAATAATCGGTCTGGTGTCATTTTCTTTATAATAGCATAGGTGCATTGTTTATACCTAAATATACCACTAGTCTTAATTGTTTCATCACAAATTAAGTGGTGCGATGTGTTAATATGAATGCATCAGTGCAACTCTGTTAATGTAGCACCAACATTACATTTTTGCGGTATGTTGGCTTGTATAGAGCACTGGTAATGAGGCGTCCAATGAAATGCCTTGGTTCACAAAATGATACAATATTTTATTGGTGCATCACTTTTAGCTGCACTATTTCATTTCATTAACAAAGACGCACCGTAGCACTAACATTTATGGCATGCAAAATCATCAGTTCCCTTTGTTGAACTAAAAGCATTGGCACACCAATTTTACCATAGCATCGGCATGATGTATAGTGGTGTGTTGTATTACTAACACACTGTGAATGGGGCCTTATAAAAGATGAACCACAATGCTTATTTTTCAAAACTTGTCGTGGTGCATACTTTTAGCATTTATGCACCGGTGCTCCACGCTTATTGTCACACTGCCATAGATTGTAGAAGTGCATCTAATAAGTTTTACTACTCTGATATATTATTAAAAATTTCACCCGGTACCATTGTCTTTACAACACCGATGCGTTTGTTGGACTTATGATCACTGCTAGGATAAATTGCTTTATCACAATTGAAGCAGTGCGATATGTTACAATTAACTCAGTGGTGCTACCGTGATAATGGAGCACTGCCGTTTTTCTTAGAGGTTCATCGTAAAGGATAGAGAATCGGGAATGAGGCGTCCAATGAGACAACCCACTATGCCAAGTCGAGCAATATATATCTCGGTGTGGTTCTATAAACAACACTTGTGCATTTGGTTAAACTGGTTGCACCACTATGTTACATTTTATAAATAATTAGGTTAGCGATGCATTTAATTAAGTGAAATGTACCATTGTTGGTCGAAGCCAATTATGTGTCACTTGCATGACATTCCAAAGGACGCACCACTTAGTTTTTAGAGTTTATTGCGACGCTCTTTCTTGAATGACGTCGATGTGTACCTATATATGAGACACATTAGTGGTGGTTCTTACTTTGAATTTAACATAGTATGCATTGCTTAGGGGAGAAACAAATCATTGAGACATACCGCGTGAAATTAGAAAAAAAATGAAAAATGTCAAATTTCAAGGTAAATTCAAATTTTAATTGGATGAAAATGAAAATAAGAAGGTTATAAACAATTTAATTGGTCTCTTTTGTTCTCGGGAGGCATGGTTTCACCGTTGAGAGAAAATGGAAATTTGCACGGTAATTTCCAAAATTTGGAAATGTGTGGAATCTAGCAATGGAGTTATCCAAGTCGTTGTTGAGCACTAGAAACAAGGCACATTTGGAACAAGGGTGAGTACGAGTGATTGCTTGTGAGTTTGGAAGCACAAGATGCACTGTAACAACGAAAATCAATTCGATAAAAAAAATTATTTACCCTACCATAGTGCGTGTGGTGACAAAGAGACGCACTAATGTGTAATGTTCAACAACACCATATGCTTTATTTAGTGTGTGTAATTTTTATTATAAAGTATGATGGTTATTTTGAATATTGATGCACCAATGCTTTATTATTTATGTACACACCAGTGCGTATCTACCTTAAAGTTGCACCGATAAAAAAACTCCACAAAAACCTCCAGTCATCGGCCTCCACTAAAAACCTCTACTATAAATAGAGAAGGGATATATTTTTGGGGAGATTACAAAAAAACCTTAGCAAGGTGTTCTCCTTATAGTGATACCATTTATAATGAAGTTCATAAATCGAAAAAAAAAAGGTCAGACTGGGATAATATCCTATGATTGTTGAGAGATACTAGAAAGACAAAAATGAAAACTAGACATTATGCATTGGATGGAGAGGTTATGTCCTCCACAATATCTCCCTTTGGATCCTTGTGTTTCTTTATATCTTTTAGTTCTCATCTTGACAATTGCGAGTCTCTATCCAGAGTGATGGGATTTTCTTGTTCTCCTTCTAAAACCTATGACCTTTTCTTTTTGGTAGTAATCTCATCTTCCTTATTGACTCAAGAGATAGAGATTCCAATTTCAAACACCGCTTTACAGACTACATCAAAATTACCTTCAAATATCCTTCTTGTATGGAGATGTCTTGTTGTTTCTCCAAGTTTTTCATGGTCTGTCTATCTAATCTTTAACTAGCCAATAAGTTTCTATGATCCTTAAAAACTTAGTATCATGGATATACGAGAGAATAGGGTCATAAAACCACCCCTCAATCTCTTCATGAGCCTAGTTGTCACTCAATGTATGCCTATTTTATTTTACCCTATCTTGCATCTGTTCAATTTTATCTTTGGTTGACTCAGAGAATTTTTCCTCAAAGAGCCATTGTCCTATCATAGTTTCCTTGTCTACTCAAGATTGATGTTGGGGATTTCATAAGGATGATGCCTTGAGGAAGAAATCCCATGGTTTTCTTCCTTTCCCTCCTCTAGAATCATCATCATTACTCTTTGTCATGTTGGAGGAATTGAGACTTACGACCTCAAAGAAAGTTAAGTCTTGTGAAAAATAGGGCTTGTTGTGCATAGCATAGAATCTCCCTAAAGGACCCCTGAGTCTTGACACTCTTTGCAAAATGAAACAATCTCTTGAACCAACCCCTGTGAGGAGAGAAATGAAAAGTTTATGCATTACACACCAAACGCCAAGCACCAGAGATTATATAGGGAAACCAAAGAACCATGGTGGAGTGACCTAACCTATAGATAGTTGGAAGATCAAGAATATTCTATACATCGATTTAGCATGATGATCCTTGATCTTTTGTTGCACTTCTCAAGCCTAATCGAGTCTCCACTCCAAAGTGGAAATGTAGGGCCTCCTTATGAAACAAATATGACATCATGTCATTTTTTGGGATCCCCACTTACCCATATTATCATCACATAAGATCCCCATGCTACGAAATCCACCTGCAATGTTTTTCTAAAAGGAAAGTCAGGTAAGTAAACGATACCTTGTCATTAAGTTGCAAGGTGGGTTCATTATTTTACCAGTTGGTTGGGAGGATTTTGTACTCCTCACAGAACTCCCTCTCATTCTCCCCTCGCAGCTCATCACTACTCTACATGTTCCCAATTTCTGATCCATCATGGTTTGGTGAGGTGGAAGTCCTTTGACATGCGTGGGTAGTCACAACTCTATATGTTACTACCCCATCCGGGGAGGTGTAATCATATTACTAAATATGATATCT
>JASDQU010439957.1:0-10075 GCA_032191745.1 Picea mariana | reverse complement strand
AAAGAGGGGCAGAGTGAGTGAGACTGAGACTAACAACGAGGAGAGAGAGAAAGGGTGGAATAGAGGTGGAATAGATAGGGGAGTGAGGGACAAAGGGGAAGAGTGAGAGAAAGAGAGAGAGAGAGAGAGGGAGAGGAAGAGTGGAAGAGGGGGGGTGGGGGAGTAGAGAGGGAGTGGGTGTGAGAGTCTAAGGTATGTCAAGGTAAGGTCTATCTCTAGGTCTTTTCATGCCTTGTGATGTCTTAATCTTTCCATGTCTAGGTCTTACCATGTATAGGAGTGTGACAAAGAGAGAGGGAGACAGACAATGAGGGTAGAGAGGGAGAGGGAGAGTGAGATAGAGAGGGGGGGTAGATGTAGGAGAGGGAGGACAAAGATAGAGAAGGAAGGAAATGCTTTTTAGGAGTGTGCATGCATTCCTAGAGTGTGTGCGCGCTTGTTTGAATTCAATTTTTTTGGGCAGGATTGACAAGGTGTATGCTAACTTGGTTGGCTCAGATTTAGGTTTGGGATGACAAACCTAGTGGTTCGGTCTCCAAATTCCTAAAAACCTCCATTTTTGTGAATACCCCTCTATATCTTTGTCCTTGACCTTATTTTTATATAGGCTAAACATTTCAGTTGTTGACGAAATTATAGACATAGATCGAGTCGGCTATGCATATTTCAAATATATATATTTTTTAAAAAATTATTATTGTTTACTATTTTTGTTTTATTTTTGTCTTCACATGTATCAAAATCCTAGAATACATACCTCTCTTATTTATGCTATAACTTTTTCTCGGCTAAACCATTTCTCAAATGAGTTATATTCAACACTAGAGGAGACCGATACCTACGATATAAAAAAAAAAAAAACTGATCATGTTAAGACCCTTTTAACCTGCATGAGCAAAAGAAACTATAATTTCAAGCATATGTTCACTTTGATAATTTTAAAAAAATATTAAATTAATATTAAAAATTTCCAAAAAATACATGGAACAAGAAAAATGGGTTCTCTATAAGCATATAAGTTTTTGGAATGAAACTTCATAGTTAAGACTTTCAACACCTGCATGCATAGATGATTTTAGGGGCTAAATTTCACTCATTGACTAATTTTCCATGGTTTTTCCAAAAATGAGATTCGCTATTTTAAAAATAATTCGCCCAAATTCTATAGGATAAAATTATTTTACCTTAAAAATTGCCAAAAGTTTATAAAAACTATATAAAATACTTAGAAATTTGAATATTTTTAAAAAAATATCGCTAAACATTTATAGTTGACATATGAAGGATTAGTAATATTCGCCAAGCTTTCTACATTTTAAAATAAATTTCCATCCTTAAAAGCATCCCTGCCTGCATGAATGGAAACATATACCTTATATTTTGTTGGAAAAATAATATACCATTGTTAGAAAAAATCAAATTTGACCTAGTTAGTCACAATTTTTATGAATAAAATTTGTATATTTGGAAATATAATTCAATTTCCTATGTTTCATATTCTTACACCATATTCAAATTCATTGTAAAAGTACCTTAAATAATCCCTCCAAGTTAAAATATTGTTGTTTTCCCAGGTTTGCATTGCCACTAATGTGTCATGAGAGACCATCATTAGCTTTCGTGCACACACTCACACACACACATATATAGTATTAATCTATCCATATTTATATTAATTTGTCATAGTGAAATAATATAGAAAAAATCATTTGAAACCTGCCACAAAGGAAACTAGGTACAAAATAAATACTCAGATTCTGAGCGAGAGTATGCTTATACTAGTTCATACCTTTTTTCTATTTACATGGACCTGACCTGACTTTGATTTCAATAGACATACTAGATATCAACATAGCTTATAAATCTTAAATATATTTACATAATTCATCATGGATATGTGTGTGTGTGTGTCAAAATGAAATGGTACAGAAAAATTGTTTCAAACCTACCACAAGAGAAACCGAGTATAGAATAGTCCAAAAAATACTCAAATTTTGAGTCATTGTATGCTTATACCAATTCATAGCTTCTATCTATTTACATGGACATGAAATAACTTTAATATTAACAGACATACTAGATATCAACATAGCTTATGGAGATTAACTATATTACATACTGTGTCATGGAAATAGGTCTAAGAAAAGTTGTAGAAAAGGATACCATTTCTGAATTTTGATGAGATCTTAATCATCCTCATCGAAACTTATGGGATTGGAAGGGGTGCCCTCTAGAGTAGGTTCTCGATTATCTACAATAACTTAAACATTCTAGTCTGCAATGTGTTATGGAACAATGATCTCCACATTGAGAACTATTTTGTGAATTGCCTCAAAATTTTTGTAAAGAAAGTTCTAAAAACTAGTATTAGGTACTCAGTCCATGAATTCAGCTTCTAGTTGAGATTTAGAGAGCTCTCATATTTTCTTGCAAATGGTTTATTGGATAGCATAGAGCTCTCATATTTTCTTGCAAATGGTTTACTCGATAGCATCCATCTCCCCCTTGGCAGTCTCCAAAAACCAGTACTGATAATATGTCGTTGCTTTCATATCATCCTACTAAGATTTAATAATTAGTTGGGATGTTTACCTATAGTGGTATCTCCTTGCAGGTTGTTTGGGTTGGCTACTCTGGCCTTGCTCACTAAAACCCATTCCATCCTCTAACCCTTCAGCCTCCATGGCCAACTTTTTTCTTGAGGTAGAATCAGCATGGCATTGATTGGGCATACCATTGATAGGGTGAAATAGTTGTTCAAATGAATGAACTTGGATAAAAGTGGGAGCCTATAATGCTCTAGAGGTTTTGGCCATGGCCTTTCTAACAACATATAAAATAACATATAAAATAAATAGTAAGGAGGCAACTCTAGAAAACTTGGAATCTCTGCATATTAACCTCATCGACGAACAAAGGACCAAGTAAATATGACCGTGATTTCTACGGATCCAAAAATTATAATCAACACTAGGAATAACCACCTCATAGACCTAACAACAAAATCATACAAACACACTAATCTGGACGATGTATCAAAATGCCATGCAACGAGAGTCGAGTTCCAACTAGTAATGGAGTTTGAGCATCCATCTTTCACCATCCTCCTTAAGCTATTATTCTCGAGTGAATTTGGACTCCTTGTGAAATTAATGATACAACACTTTTATCGAGCCATCATAAATGAATCCACCGAGCTGATGTGAGATGGAGTAATCACATGACCATGCAACTAGTACATGCCTGAGTTTAATGCAAGATAATTGACATGGAAGTGCTTTGGTGTGGCTACATCTAGCGGACACATGGGCTTGGGCTTAAGTAATTGACATATAAATTATTAGTAATAGTATTTTTCTGGATATTAATTTTTAATCGATATAATCATATAATTAAATGTGCTTGATCGTATACTTATAAATATCATACTTTAATTTTTAAATTAATTACATTAATTAATATATATCAACGACCTTTAATCATATTATATGTATCACATCATGTTATTTGTGTTTTTAAATAAAAATAATGTACTATAAATTATTATAATCATTAAAATATAAAATAATTGAAGCGGAAGTCTTAGCATATCATCGGTGGGAGTGGAATCAGCAGTGGGCGGAGGGGAGGGTTTTCTTGGGGAGGGCCACGAAACTCGGTCCCGCATATTTATTGGAGGGTCACTTAGTCAAAGCTGAGTACCTATTGATCTTAACCAGACCACTTTCTCACTCTTGCACAGTTTACGGAAGGACAAGGATTAGGATTCGATAGGCCTGAGCGGGCTACGAGAAAAAGACAATACTTGGTTTTATGTAGTTTTATATGAAAATACCTTTTTTCTGTATTTACCATTTGAGCATGTCTACAATTTTATCTTGCCATCTCAAAATCACAACAAAATTCCATTCGTAAAACAATTTACGATGGAGAAAAAGTTATGTCCAAGATTATCATATTCTCAGGCTATTTGGACAGGCACGGGAGAATGGCCAATATTATTAACCCTCAGGGTAGATAATTTTTTCTCGGGAGAGTTAGGTCAATCTTGGGGTTCAGTAAGTTGAGTATGTTAGATGCAACATACTCAACTTTTGTTGAAGAAAGAGTCACAATGGGTTGCTTCCTTGATAACCATGACACTATGTTTATTCCAAAATGAAATGTGTACTCATGGGTACTTTTTCTGTCATCTATGTTGCATCCACAATCACTGTCAGTGTATCAATAAGTTTGAAATCTTCTCAAGTAGAATATTGTTAGGGTCCTAACCCACACATAGGTAGAACAATATATTCAGATGTAATAAAGGTCAATATTAATAAGGAATTGCAATAAAATAGAATAAGTCGAATGTAAAAAGACCTAATAGAAGCTTCCGCTTCTAGAAGGATCTTCCTCTAGATGCTTATTTTGATAGACATATTTAGTATAAATAGGATTCGAGGGTATGAGAACCCTAGCTTGGATATTATTGTAATAGAGCTTTGCTCGACTGGAGGTTGCCCCCTCGAAGAGGCCCGAGAACATTGCTCTCAGAATCAAAGTGTTATTTCTGTTGTTATTCTTATATCATTTCAGTGTTATTGTGGTGATTGTTCTGGTTATATTGTTGTTATTCTACCATTTCTAGCATTTTATTTCTGTTCTGCATACTTTTATATCTGGTATATTACAAGTGGTATCAGAGCACTTTCCTCAGCAGAAATTGTGGGTTAAATTTTTTTCAGGGTAAAGACATATTCTTGCATCTTTAAGCCACAAAAATCTTTCATTATGCGCATAAACCCACAATTGAGGGATTCATACATGCAGGAAATACAAGTGGTACTTAAGTGCACATTTGTTGGCCACCTTTGTAACCCCTGTTGGTACCTCTTTGAGTGGTAGAGCATCAGACAACACCTGTGTATGGATTGACCTAGATTTCCTGAAGCTCTCTTTAGATAAACTGATCGATCGCCTGACTACTATAGTGTCACTAAGAACAACACTCGGGAAGATACTCTCTAGTACCTGGGTAGTCGGGTAGTACGACTAAGGGCACGGTCTAGCCTCTTTACTTAGTGCCTTGAGATATTGGGCTGAGTACTACTGTTGGATCCCGCATGTATATCAGAGAGCTATAGCACAGGGAAAACCCTTAACTGTAGAACCCTTGAATACCTAACCCTGAGGTACATTGTAACACCCACAACAGGGAAAAAATTAAAAAAAAATTATTTTTCCTCAATTAGTCGATTCATCCATCCATGATCTCTAATCCTAGTCAGTGGAAGTCAGGGAAGAACCTCAAATCTGCTTAACAGGCCCTCTTTCCCTTAAGGCACAAGTTATATGGAACCCGCAGCTTTCTACTTAATGCCTTTAAGATTTAGCGTATTTAGGCGCTAGCTCTCCTGGTTAAGCCCCTCCCTTTATGTGACCAAGGCTGTGACCAGTCGCCAAATCGAAAGGCACGTCGTGATTTCACATTTCGGGACTTTGGACGTTGGTTCACCTCTGTTCTCTCGATTCCCAATTTCCTGATATTTGTGAGTGTCATATCGACGGCTCACAACTCCCCATGATCTAACAACTTAGATCAAATTGTGATTTCGCATTTCGCGAGTCTTCACAACTCTTTCCTTTGACTTTCCCGATGTGAGAGTCAACGAAATGCTGACCTTACGGAACTGGCGATTTGAAGGCACTTGTCCTACCAATCAACGATATTTCTTCCACTTTGGGTGTTTGACCATTCAACCCAAATCAATGGTCCTCCAACCCTTTTCTTGATCGAAGGTTGGGGCCTCTTTCGGGTTTCAAACTTCTGAGATCTCAAAACTCAAACTTCTCTTCCCGCCAAATACGCAGAATCCTACAACGTGTCCTCTTGGATCGAACAACTTAGGATTACTTTGGGTCTTTACCCGAAGTTCACAAATTTGTGACATGTCTCCTCCGAATCTAACGACTATGAATCACTTCGGGACTTTACCCGAAGTTCAGGGCTTCACGCCATGCCTTCCCCGAATCCAACGGCTATGAATCACTTCGGGACTTTACCCGGAGTTCACGGATTCATGCCACGCCTTCCCTGAATCCAATAGCTATGAATCACTTTGGGATTTTACCCAAAGTTCTCGATCTGTTAACAAGTGTCCCCTTGCCAATTGACGACTCACGGCTCTTCGGATATTCAAGCTTTGGGTGTTTCAACACTTCACCTTTGCCTTCCTCTAGATCTTACGACCTATCGACATGTATTCTTCTGGATCTAACGGTCCATATTCACTTCATCGATCCACGACTGAGATTTCACTTCAGCTTTTCGGCTCTTCGGGCTTCGGAAATATCGAGTCTCAAACCTTGATGGGTCCTCTCTCCTATGCATGTGAGCATTAAGACTCATGCACCTTCCTCTGATCCAATGGTTGTCAATCCTTTTCATTGTGATCCATTGACCACTGTAGCTCCTCCTCCTGAGCTTCTGATTTCCTCCACTTGGAAGATTTATCAGTCTTCAAAGGTCTCAAACCTTTTCTCTTCCTACGATTCTGATTCTGGGATCTCGTCAACACTTGTGAAAGTGCTATCTCTTCTAATCTTGGTCAGTAATGAATGACTTAGGAGCATTACGCTCTTTCTACTAGATTTAACACTTGGAAGAATTTCCCTGTACCCCTTGCGCTCATTCATCAAGTCTAGATCTTAAGTAGTTCTCGGTCTCTTGCAGAGAGTTGGTGCATACCTGCACTACCTATCCTGAGCTTAACAACTTTGTCTTCCAAGGGACTTAGAATGATTAGGTGGGTCGATATGCGTACATGAAACTGTACCTAAGGTCGACGAACTCATAGTTCGTGGCTCTAGCTTAGGCCACCACAGGGTGCAAAAATTTGCGAGTACAAATCATGTTCGAACCATATAATTTCCTACTTGCCTAATTATACAACCAAGCATAAATAGAAGGGATACGACATATCCATTAAGCAATCATGCACATTACTGAAAACATTCATAGTATATCCAATTCATACACAGTTACAACTCAATTACACAGGCTAGGAGAACACTTATCTATTACAGGTTGTTGCCAACTAACTAACTATGGGTGTTCGTCCTTCCACCCTACCATAAGCTCAGAGGCATTCATTCTTATCACTCTGGCCACCCCCGTGCCAAGCCATGAAATCACCAGGGAACTCTCGCAGTTTTCAAGGATTCTTTCTTTGTTCCAGTTCTGCTCGGGTTCTGTTCTCTGCAAACTTTCAGAGATTTCTCTCTCTGTTATGGCCTCAGTGAGGTTTATCAGATTCTCACTCAACATCAAGCTCCCAGCCTTCCGTGCATCCTCTACTAGAGAGCTCTGCACATATCCCTTACAAGCTTTCACTCCCGTCTCCTCTCTCGTCTCTGATTGCTCCTGTGTATCTATCTTACCTTCCTTCTTTTGGAAGGTTCTCAACTCATCATGTTCCTTTTGCCAGAAGGAATCTCGGGTCTGCAAATCTCTATGGTACTTCGGACTAACATTTTACAGCTAGCCCATGCTCCCATTCATGGGGGTGGTTGATAATTCAACCACTGGTCCTTTCTTCATTAACCGATTTCTCTCCTTGGGATCTGAAGGAGGTTTATCATCCTCATCAAGGGAAATTTGGGGTTATTTGATATAATGAACTCTCTCGTATAGTTTTCACATTCTTCCTCTAGTGATATCATAGCCATTACTTTCAAGTCTTCACCCCCACAGTCATTTATTGGCAACTCAAACAATAATACATTTACATTGTCCACATGCTTCAGCATGGTAATCCTATTTATGATTATTTACATACTGGGAAAAATAGGGATGTTACAATTACCTCCCCCTTAAAGGAACACCATCTTCGGTGTTTTCCCTCAAAAACACTTGCTTTCAATAATTGTTGGACAACAAGCACATTAATCATAGTCTTATGCGAAAACATTGCATAAAAGAAAATTTCTAGGAAAATTTCATAATCTTAGCACAATAATTATCTGCATAGTTTGTGGGTTTGCATTCACATGGTTGTTTTGTTATCCAGGATTATTGTTTTTCCTTGACATACCCATTGGGTGCATGATCCCAATCAATAGTTTACAAGAACTGTTAAGGTTTCATCTTCCTTGTTGTCACTCACCTTCCAGGCCTAGGTTCAGGCATCCCCTTCTCTGCTATACAGTTCCTCGGGCGATCCATCTTTCCCTGCCAAGGTTTTCTCGCACAAAAAGGATTCCAGAGACTCTATCAAGTCTTACAGTCGAGGCTTCCCTCATACCTTCTCTTTCAAGTCATCCCTCCAGCTTTCGTTACCTGAACACAATATATTTAAGGCGATCATGGCTTATCATGAGGTTCTCATGGCTCAGTAGTAGCCATTTTTCATCATCTTTGCTTTCTGGATAGATCTTTTCTTCCGGCTCAACGAAAGTTAGGGAATAAGGTTACTCTCATTCTCACCTGTATCACAGGTATATATAAATTCATGAGACATCGTTATAAATTTTAAATTCAAAATTTTCATGTAAATCTATCACCCACAGATTTCCAAATTCCACATTTTGTTTTCAATTTGTTATGCACAGTAACCAGATTCATAATTATGGGACTTTCCTTCCCATAGCGGTTTGGCTCAACAGGTAATGGGTCTTCCTTATGGGCTTATAGTGGTGCCATATCCAAGACCCCTTTATTTCCTACACTTGCAACTTCAATTAGCCAACCAAATTGTTAGTTTCCTATGCACATATATTTTGTTATACCTTTATAATGTCGTTACAAACAATTTCAGAGTTATGTATTCTAATAATCAAATTCACTTTCTCCAAAAAGGAAAATACCATTCCTTGTAGTTTGGCTCAACAAACAATTGGTCTTCGTTATGGGGTTACATCACTGCCATATCCATGACCCTTTACTTCATGCAATTCATTCTCTCCACAGCCCAACAAATTGTTAGTCTCTCATGCATATTGTTGGCTATCGGAAGTCAACCCTGGATTGCTAGTAGGAGCAGAGCCCGATGCCCATCAGTTTTAATGTCACGATTTGTTTAAAGGGTGATCAAATGGAGGGAAACTCAAAACGGCACAATCTCAACTCAAAAACCATACCGGGCATGCATGAACGAGTGAGGTCTTGATAAACTCCAAACAGTGAGTCATAGTAAAAGGGTGAGCAGGTGGAAGACTTATGCAAGAGAAGTGCAGCGGTCTGCAATAAACATCAAGTTCATCACAGACTGGAGAAGACAACATTCAAACACAAAGTCCCTTAATGTTCAAACACAGAAAACCAGAGAGTACAAAAATGGCACGACAAATCCTTTATCATAACATAACTGCAACAATCCACGTGAATCCTTCACTATGAACACTCTGGCGTGAGATGAAACAAAGATGGAAGAAAGGAGAACTGTTTGTTATAAACCGAGAAGTCTCAAACACAGAGGCATAACCAGGAGACTAGAATGTCGCTGAAACTTACAGTCAGGAGCTTAGCTCTACCATCGATAGATACAAAAATGGCAAAAATGCCTACATATACTCAAAACTACAACAGCAGCGGAACCAAGAAAATGCATTGAAAGCTTTGCGTCTGCATGGCTTCTGACACTCTACAGCCGCAGTCTTTGAATAATCGTGCAACTTGTGGAAGATGCGATAGATCTTCTGATAGTTTCATCGGCGAATCGACGTGCCTTTAATTCATTGTAGGACGTCCCCATTATGGCGGAGACGATGTCTAACCACCACCAACCGCTTCAAATACTGCTTCTTGGGATTGATAATGGCCTAGCCGACTCAGCACTTCGGGATCTGGATGACTTCTCACGCTGCCACCTGGAATAACTGAATATCTTGAGGAACAGGTATGGAGGCCAGCGTGGAGGAATGTTCGTGCTGGGATATAAGGGCATGGAAGGAGTGACGGGACAAGAGGAGGATGACGGAAGGAAGGAATTCACCTTCGGGTGAGAGGCTGACGTGGAGAGGAACGGAACACGTGGCAGGCGGTGAGTGGATGATGAGAAGGAGGGAAGGCCACGCGGACCAGAGAGGAGAG
>JASDQU010439956.1:113061-143144 GCA_032191745.1 Picea mariana | reverse complement strand
GGTATGCCCTCTTACAAATAAATCATCTGTGTTGTGACCATCCATGCTTTTTTGCCTCATCTCTTCAGATAACAAGGATGCAACTACATCCTCATACTTCAATGTATATTGAGTGGTACTACCTATTTCTACAACCATATTATCCCAAGAGTCTGGAAAAGAACATAACAAAGTAATACACTTATCTTCTTCTGCAATCGTAATATTAACAGATCCAAGTTGAATTACCAGAGTATTAAAGGAATTTAGGTGTTCTGTCACAAAATCTCCATCTTCCATCCTAAGATGATATAGCTTCTTTCGAAGAAACAACTTGTTTACCAGGGACTTTGATTGATACAAATTCCCTAACTTATCCCATAGTTCCTTGGCTGTAGATTCTCCCGAGACATTCAACAACACTGAATCTGCCAGGAAGAGTCGAATAGTACTCCTTGCTCTTTTGTCCAACTTGTCCCAATCTTCCTTCGACATACTAGTAACTGGTGTACTAGTAGTTTGTGTACTGGTAGGTTGTGTACCAGTAGCCTGTGTGCTTGTAGATGGTGTACTAGGATCCACAACGATCCATTGTTCTTTGTCTACAAGAAGGTCCTCCATCTTGAGCTTCCATAGCTCAAAGTTTTTACTATTGAACTTATCTATCTTGATTCTAGATGAGCTCACCATTCCTCTTTCTTTACTCGAATCTCCACTGCAAAAGCTCCCACTAAACCCAGGTTTATCACAGACCCAAGATAAACTTGATCTATCAATACCGAGCCAAACCCTTAGCAATAAAGGCATCCCTCTGAAGCCAAAAACGTGCTTTGATACCACATGTAAGTTTTAAACCTGTGAAGTAAAGAAATGCATATAGATCCTTAAGCAATACAAAAATTAATCAATGGCTCATACACAGAGTACACAGAGATTTTATACCTGAAACCCTCAACCGGGAAAACCTTTCTTATTTTCATTATATTGAATTTCACCATTCTCCATACAATATATACAATGTTTTTAGGTATTCTGTAGATACCAAAACCCTAATCCCTTAATCTGGGATTAGTTTACAAATCCGCTAAAAATAGAAAAATCCGCTAAAAATAACAAAAAACNGTTTTTAGGTATTCTGTAGATACCAAAACCCTAATCCCTTAATCTGGGATTAGTTTACAAATCCGCTAAAAATAACAAAAAACCGCCTAAAAAAAAAAAATCGGGGCGCTGCGCGTAACCAGGGGGGGGGCATACCTGCCCCCCCCTGGGACCCCCCTAGGACGCATTTTTCGTATAGGATGTAGTTTTCGTATCATCAAATGCAGTTTTCATATCATCAGACGCAGTTGTCGTATCTGACGCACCCACACACACACACATGCAAATAATATAACACATACCCAACAGAGCTCTGATACCATATGTTAAGAACCAAATATCAATATAGCATAGAAAAACCTCATAAAAAGTACTCAACACCTTGAAAAAGAGATAATTTCATATAATAAGCCTCTTTGTGGGGGAATCCTCCTTTTACCCCACTTAAATGTTCAAGTACAAGATGATTCAAAATGAAAATGTCTCCTTGGTATATATAGGAGACTAGGAGGTATAATTACAAATAATGGCCTAAAGACGATATAAATAAAATAACATTACTAATATAATATGCCCCAATTAAAGGGTAATGATCCAATATTAGGGCTTAACAGTGACAACATCTAGACTAGATGTAATGAAGGAAGTTGGATAGGTGGCAGGATTTCAAGCAGCACCAAAGGAATCACATGTATTAGCAGTGAAGAGGATTTTTAGATATCTCAAAGGAACACAAGAGTTTGGATTATGGTATCCAAAAGGAAAGGATCTATCACTTATCGCCTACACAGATGCAGATTGGGCAGGTTGTATTGATGACCAATGAAGAACCAATGGAGCATCGTTCTACTTGGGTGAGTGTTTAGTATCATGTCTAAGCAAGAAAAAATTATCAGTATCTTTATCTACAACCGAGGTAGAGTATATTGCAGCAACATCATGTTGTACATAGGTTCTTTGGATGAAACAAACTCTGACAGATATACAGGTTGAGTATGATGAGCCCATTCCAATCTATTGTGATAATACAACCACCATCAGTATCTCAAAGAACCCTGTAATACACTCCAAGATGAAGCACATTCCAATCAAGTATCACTTTCTACGGGAGAAGGTTGTAGAAAAGAACATCAGAGTTGAGTATCTGGGCACAAAAGAACAAGTGACAGACATCTTTACAAAAGCACTTCCACAGGAAGCCTTTGAATATCTTCGCCAGAGACTAGGAGTAATTTCTACTCCAAAATGAATACTTTTGAATGTTTATCTTATATGTCTTAGATGTACATGAGGAAGAACCATAAATAGGACAAGGGGGGAGAGATTTATCATATGCAAAAGGTATATGCTTGGAGAGACAACATAGAGGCATGTTTCCAAGGGGAGCAATTGTCACAAGGGAAGAATGAGAAATATGACTTCAGAGTGATACCCTTTATCAAAGGGGGAGATATTATTCATATGAAGGGAAAGAGAGTAATCAGGGGATTATAAACAGAAATAAAAATCAAAGGCACATAGACAGGGGGAGCATCCCCAAGGAGAGTTTAGTTATGGGGGGCATCTGCAAAGGGAGATACTTGTTGCCATTTATGTCAAAGGGGAAGAGATAGAAACATTGATAAAGTGTATAAGCATGAATGTTATCATGACTAAGTTTTTCCATCAATGTTGGTGTTGCCATCAATGCCAAAGGGGGAGATTGTCATACAATTGACTTAGGTTAAAGGATAGTTGGTATGGATTGTTGGTTTTCATTGATGTCAACTATTGGAGAGTGATATTGTATATTGATGTCAACCCTTGGAGAAAGTACGGTAGCAAATTCCAATAGCACAAAGGTTTGGGTAATGGACCCAAGTTTGATTGATGTAAAGATGACTCATTATTGTCTTGTCATGGTTGATAATAAGTACAAATGGATGAACTCCAAAGTGGTCCCCTTATGGTGAAATCCCTCATAGGAAGACACTTTGCAAATTGAGTTATCCTAGAAGTATGGTTAGAGAACCCATGCTTATTTGTTGAATAATGAGATGAAGGTCAGTGAATTTTTTAGTGAAACTATCCTATATGGATAGTTCTTTTCATGCCATTTTTGGTGGTATGTGGAACGTCACAGAACTCCTCACGGTTAGAGAGTTATGGCTATGAGAAGTTGGAGAACCCAGGTTTGGGTAATGGACCCAAGTTTGTTTAATGGATAATGGCATGAGTTTTGATATATTTTCAGGTAATACTATTCTATATGGTTATTACATGTCATTCCATTTCTGGTGATATGTGGAACATCACATAACTCCTCACGGTTTGAGATCTATGGCCTTACGAAGTTGGAGGACCCTCATATGTCATCTAGAAGCCCCAAAAGGTCAAAGTAGTCAAAGTGGTTTATAAGATTTTAAAAGTAAATAATAAAGTGAAGTGATGAGTGTATTATAATTAAAAGTGAATACAAAATAAATTATTTAAACAATAAATTTAATGGAGAAATTAGAAGTGGGTTAACCCTAAAATAAGGAAAGTGGGCAAAGTGACCTAGAAGATGTTTTTAAGGAAGCCACTTGGAGAGTATAAATAAGAGGCAAGGCTCTCTCATTTTAGAAACACTTGAACATATTGAATACCTATAGGTGTCTGAGGTAACCAAAGGATATCTAAGCTGAATTTATGAGGGAAGGTGAAGAAAAGAAGGTCGTAATTCAAGGAAGGATATATTATTTTGATGATACTTTCTAAGGTATGTTATTTACAGGTCATCTCACCATTTTCGCAATAAATTTTTTTCTACAATGATTCAGACCGTGAAATTACTATTTTTTGGAGTTACACTCCGTGGAAAATAGGGTTTGTGGCTAGTCCCGAAATTAGTCAAAAACAGGTGTTTCAAGTAAAAACGTCATAAATTATTCATAACATATCCAAATTCAGTAAGACCAATTGTGTTGGTTAGAGTACAGTCTGTAGTATTATGTGTAATAGTTTCAGATCGATTCAACAAACATTCCATTTGAGCTACTCTCTACAAGGTCTCTCTCTAGAATAATCCAGAATTCAGCAAGGTATGCCATTTTTGCTATAACTACTTTTATGAGAGGTTCCAAGTAGTGACACTTGGAGGAATTGAAAAAAACACACGGAAGAACATAATTCCAATACTTCCCATGTACATACACCTACTACACCACTACAACCTGCATACATACGCATGTTGCATCACTACAACCCACACATACTTGCAAAAGTTGCAAAAATTAAAAAGTTGCAAGGAATTTGTTGAGATTACGGGCTATTGGGTAGTTTCCCAACTAATACACAGCATATAGCCCGCCACCCAACTGACTAACCATCCTTTTCCCATATAAAAGGAGGTGTTGGGGTCTCATTCCATATCTAGACATAAGAACAGTGAAAATCTACCCATTTCATATCCCCTCCTTGCCCCAAGCATTTGCAACCTTGTTGTGAGAATTGCCTTAGAATTCCTCACTTTTCCCTTTTTCCTCCATCATAACCCATTTCATTTCCCAAGAAAAAGGTTGAGAGGAGAAAGATACATGGAGGTGCAATTGCATATTGGTGAAGAGGATCTCGAAACAGGTTCGAGGAGCATTAGCCGACTTTGGTTGTAAGTGATCATTGTATTATCAATAAAAGAAGTACTTTTCTTGTCCCAAAACATGATGTGTCGAATGTTTTCATTTGTTTTATGTTTTTATTCTAACATATAAACCTTATTTACGTATGAAATGCATTGTAATATCCCTTGGCCGAACCCAATTGTAAATGTAATATAAGTGTACTTAAGTTGGTGATCTGTTTTGACATCATTTTGTGATGCACCTCCCATGGCATAGAGCGCGCATGAACTGTGCAGTAAAAAGATGTAGTGTACACATTCTCGAATACCACGTGCAGTAACTAAAGTGTGTGCAGTATGGAGGTCAGCGAGCCTCATGTATATAATATGTGTTATAATCTAGTGAGCTAGTTATTATAAGCTGGGATGCTTATGTTTTGGTATTAGGATGGAGCGCCTAGATGTTAAAGGCCAGTGCGCCTATTTTGTACATGTCTCATGATTAACATAAAATTCATCGTTGCGCACAAACTGACAATAATAAAATATATGGGGGACTGAACTTCACTAGTTAGAGAAAGGGAGAGCCAAAAGGTAAGGGAAAGGGCTAAGCTAGAGAGCTTAGGCCAAAAAGGAATATTTTACCAATATTTCATAAAACATAAAGTATGGATTATTATTTTATCCTAAGTTCTAAAGTTGGGGACAAGTGGACCAAAGTAGCTTCCAACATGTCAAGTGTCAAGTTGGGGACATGCATTCATATCATGGGGACTTAGCTCATTTGGTCACTTTTCCACGGGAATTCTTTCCAGCAGCTGGATGATCATTCTATCCATCACTTTCATGATCAGTTTCATGGTGATTCCTTCCATCACTCAGTTATCTAGTCAATGATTCCATGACCATTTTTCATTCACGCGGTCCGTTATCCTTGAGACATCCATTTCACCATATCTGAGCCTGTTTCCATAACCTTTTCTGGTGGGTGTACCTAGTTAGCTTGGGAGTGGGATTGAAGAAGCGGGTTGTCAGGCCCGTGAGGAATTCTCTAAGCAAGAGAATTGTTGGGGATTGATTCCTGAAGGTGATAAACTGCAGGTACAGTGCTCTAAGACTTTTGGTCCAGCCTGTTGCTGAAGCCCTAGAAGGGAAGTGGGGCAGTCGAGGGACTGCTGAGCAGAGAAGGGGAACACTTCCTTGGGTGGGATAGGCATGTGGGGAATGAGAGGTTGTAGGCTATTAGTTGAGTGAGCACTTGAGATAGATTCTTTCCTATTGACCATGAGCCTTAGCCTCGTTAGGAACCCCTTACCCAGGTGGATTTCAGTCCCAGCTTGGGGGTGACTCACTGTTGAGAGTGATGAACAGTGTAGTCTAAGGATGGGGGGTTTGTGGACAGTCTATATGCATTTGGTGACAATATTTCCAAGATAAGTACCAATCGTATGATAAAATTATATGTTGCATTGTTATTTACGTGCCTATGTTACAGTGTATCATATATGTGATTATAATTACCTGTATGTTTAAGGGTATTTCCCTGTATATGTTGCATATCTGTGTTTACTATTATTTCAGTATGAAATCATATATTATAGAATGTAATAGTTTGTTTATGTTTATATGCAAAGCTTCCGCAAGAGTGTTGTATTTATATGTTTAACTTGCATGCAGTTTGAAGAGAAAATTTATGTGGCATAGCTCAGTTGAATACTGGGTATGTTACCATATGTTCTACAGTAAGAGAATGAAAGTGTTCCCTAGAGTAGCCTGTGGGTGGCCGGGGGAACGTTACAAATTGGTATCAGAGCATGAGAGATTTCTCTGGAGTGGCATTCCCCAGCCTGTGGGTGGCCGAGGGACGTTACAAATTGGTATCAGAGCTTCATTTTCAACACTAAGCCTAGATGGGCTAGAGGGGTTCATTTGAAGCGAATATTCATAGAAGAGTAACTTTGAAGTGACCAAAATTCAAGTCACAGAGCGTCCATGGGAAAATGTTGTCGTGCATGCACGCATGGTAAATTTTGGCACCACACAAAAAACATTGGCATGCAAGTGTGTGCGGTAAATTGTGGCGCTGCATGGAAGAATATTATGTGTGGATGCACATGCTAAATTTAGCCTTGTGTGGTGAGCACTCACATAGTAATGTGCACATGGGGTGCGCAAGTATTGCATAACATAGAGGAGTTTTGTTGGCACGCGCATAGTATGAGTATAATTTGTCTCATGATAGTGTATTCAATGGTGCATGCAGATTATTGTGCATGATGGAACATATTGAACTTTGACATGGTGCAATGCATAGGGTGAAATGCATGTGGAGTATCGGTGTGTGATACCAAAACTGTGCGCAGTGGATATTGGCTCACAACACAAAAGTAGTGTGCACAAGTTGTTGGCACAATGGAGAATAAATTCATAGTGGATATAGGTGCACGGAAAAACGTTTTACTTGGTGATGTTTCTATGCATGATAAATATGGATGTATAGGTCAAATTTTAGTGTGCACGAATTCGTTTGGAAGCCGATGAGTCTGAGTTTTATTTTGCATAATATCAGAAGAAAAAGAAACACACAAACGCATCAGAGCATTAATTAAAAAGAATTATGAGTTTTATATTCCTGTGATTCAGATAGATGGAAGTGAAATATAAGATTATAAGAAAAGCATACTATAAAAGAAAATAAGACTCATAACACCACCAGATAGAATTTTGTAATAGACAGTCCAAAATCCGCTTCTATATTTATATAATCATATTAATCCCAAAATTACAAAAAGGGAATGATAGCAGTTATCCTATTGTAAAAAGGGTCGTTTAGGAACAGACCTATCATCTCTGGTGCTCCTTACCTCTACTACCAGTTGTTCAAAATTCGTTGAAACATACTTAATTTTAGTTGAAGACTCACTTCATCTTAGTGATCTCCTCCTTTAAAGAATCTAACCAAACCAGTTGATTCTCTCCAACACTTTTGACCGTTTCATCCATGGATTCATCCTTCTTCTATCACTTGCTCCTTTTCTTCTTAGCAGTTGGCAAGTTGATGACTAAATCCTTCATAGTGGGATTCAGCCTGACTTCCAACTGCGAGTCTATAGCCAAATCTGTGTGGAATTTAGTCGCTAGAATGTGCGCAAGTACCATTTCCTTCTTATTCGCAGGAACGTCTAGCATGTTGCCCGAATAACCAGTCTCACTAGATTTAGCCTTGTCCATGTATCTGAGATTGTGGATACCGAAATTATTTTTGCAGAGAGCAGAAAGTCGAGCAAGTTGGAGATTAATTCATTTATGGATAATCAAATACCTTCATACTTGAGGATTGGTAGTTATAGAATTCCAATTATGAAGCACAGACTGACTACGTACAAGAGCGTTGGGTTGCCATACTCATATAATCCATTTCAAATGATTATCTTTTGAGTTCATTACATGGAGGTGTTCAACTGACGTCACATGGTTGCAAAGTATCGAATGAGTGAAACAAGGTGATCTGAATTGCTGTTGCCTGCTCCACGAGTGGTGGATTTGACATGTTGAAGCACATGATACCACTTCTTGGTGAAAGTGGTTTTGTCAAACCACCTTCTTGCACAAATGTATCTCTGAAGGCCTCGTGCATCTATGTTTTCAAGACTTGGGTCTTATTTATAATTTTCATGGTGTCAACACCAAGAAATCAGGAGAGATAACTCTGATGTATATATGGAACCAAAATGGTTCATAATTTTTTCATGAATTGTTGAGTTGTTAGCCTGATAAGTTTCGATGGCTACATGTTTTGCAGAATTAACAACAACTAGATCAGATCAGACTAGTGCGGATTCCATAGTAATGGAATAAGCACAGGGGAATTACAATAAAAAAGATGAGAGAAGAGGGGTGGATGTCCATTTTGGCATTGAAGGAATGAACTCCAATGAACTTGGAGAAGAAAGGAATGAAAACATGAATATAGCTGAGACCATTAAGAATTTTCAAAAGGATGTCCAAATCCATAAAGATGATAATGAAAGGCTTATGAGAGCCAAAGAGAAACAGGATGACTTCAACATGAATTTATTGGAGGGCTTGAACATAATAGAAAAGAAATTGGTTAAGGAGAGTGGCTCAAGAAAATCTGGAAGTCACAAGCCTTCGGATGAGAAAATAAAAGCAAGAAGTGTTAGTAGACAACACCATCATTCCCCAAGGAATTCCAATAAGAGAGCAAGAAACAACTCAATTCCATCCCCTGTTAGAAGGTATAAGAGGTCTGGGGTGGATGAGCTGCGAGGAGAAATGAACAAAATCAAACCTCCTACATTTGATGGTGAGCACAAAAAGGATGAAGATGCAGAAACATGGTTGTTGGGCATGAGAAAGTATTTTCAATTGCATAATTATTCTTCTAATGCAAAAGGTATCTATCAACTCAAAGGAAATGCCTCCATGTGGTAGGATCAACTTGTGCAGGTGCAACACATTAAAGAGAAAAGTGTTACTTGGAGGGAATTCAAGAAGTATTTTGAGAAGAAATACTTGACTAAGAGATATTATGATAAGAAAATGAAAGAGTTATTTGAACTCAAGCTTGGAAGTATGACCATAGATGAATATGAGATAAGGTTTCTAGAACTGTTGAAGTATGTCTCTTTCATCAAAGATGAGACAGTCAAAATTCAAAGGTATTTGAGTGGATTTCCATCGTTCATCAGTGACAAAATACAGTATGATCGTCCCAAGACATTATAAGAGACCATAAGGCGAGTTAAATGTCTATATGATCAGCAGAAAGTAAGGCCGGATTTCCAAAAGGCTTGGGAAGACAATAAGAAATTCAAAATGGATCAGAGGAAGAAGGGAGATAAGCCACCATTCTTCAGAAATAACCCACAAGGAAAACACATGCCTAAAGTACCCAGAATGATTGACACATGGAGTCAAGGGCCAAGGCAGCCACCTATGCAATGTTGGGGTTGTAAAGGAGATCATAGGTTTAGAGATTGTCCTCACAGAGGTGAAAAAGGTAAGGTTGTTCACAATGTACAACAAGCTGAAACAGTGGAGGACATGGGCAAATATGTGCCAAGGATTTATGCAGTCCTGGACAACAAGCAAGTAGAGTATCAGTCCCACATGATTGAAGTGGAAGGCATGATCAACAACCAAACCATTTCTATTTTAATTGATTCAGGAGCTAGTCATAGCTATATAGACCCTAAGATTGTGGAAATTTTGCAATTTCCAAGAAGCAATCATGGGAAATCCTGGTTGGTGCAACTAGCTACAGAAGCTAGAAGAAAAGTTAATGAGATGGTTAAGTCATGCCTCATAGACATGAATGGATTGAACACCAAGGCATATTTAAACATATTGCTTTTAGGTTCCTATGACCGTCTAATTGGGATGGATTGGTTGGACCAACATAAAAATCTCTTAGACTGTCACAACAAAGCATTTACTTGCCTGGATGAGGAAGGGAAACTAAGGAAAGTACAAGGAATTCCCAGGGTAGTAACCATCAGAGAAATTTTTTTTGGCATGTTTTATAGGTAGTGTATGATTGTCAGTGATGGAAAGTGCAACAACGATGATGGCTTGAGTACATGAAGAATGTAACAGACGGGCACCAGAAGTATTTTGGAAAGAAGTTGCAAGCTCGATAAGATCAGAAGAGATAGTGAAAAGGATGGTTGGCATGCTTTACAGGAAGTATGTGCTTGTCACTAATGGCAATATCAGAGTATGCAGCGAAGGAAAAACAAGGATAAAGTAAGCTCAGGAGGAATTAGTGCAGAATCAAACGCAGTGCCTAAGCTCGGGAGGAGAAGCATCATTGATTGTTGGATCCCATTTAAATTCCTGAAAGAAGGAGGATCATCAAATCAGATTATAGACAGGAAGAATGCACAGAAGAGGAGGACAAATCTCAGGCATCAGATCTGAACATAAGTTCCGACCATCGTTGGATCAGGAAGAACCTGCACGTTCTTTAAAGTGAAAGATCGAAGCGGTGGTCCAACTCCATTTTGGAGTTTTGGCTATCGGTATTTTGGATATCGGGAGATGGAAATGTCAAGGTTCTTTACAACATGAGTCCCGAAATTGCAAAATGCTAAATCCCAAAACAGACACGTCAGCAAACCACGTCAGCTAATAACACATGGCACAACCAAGCAATGACAAGTGTCAAGCTGATTCGACATTTCAAGCACATGTAAGTCACAAATCAGAGTGACACATGGAAGTTATTCGACACGTGTCAATCCACATGTGACGTCAGTAGGTTTACATCACTTCGGGGTTTTGCGAATCGCAACTTGGAAAGTCAAGAAACAATACCACAGGAATGTCGAAATCGCGATATGTGAAATAACGAAAAAGATCTTGACCGTCAATTCACCAAGAACGTGGACCATCGATCTGAGTTCCATCTTGGAGTTTCACCTATCACAACTTGGAGTGACGAGAACCTCCATCTAAGAAATTGCAAGATGTGAATTCATGATGAGATCTGGATTGTCAATACACCAAGATTCTGGACCGTTGATCTAAGCTCCATCTCGGAGTCTCGCCTATTGCAACTTGGAGTGACGAGAACCTCCATCTAAGGAACAACAAGATGTGAATTCATGATGAGATCTGGACTGTCAATTCATCAAGATCGTGGACCGTCGATCAGGGTCGATGAAGGTCATAAGTTCACGAAAAATACCGAAAAGATGAAATGGATGTAGCATGTGGTCACATCGGTGGAAGATGGGGGAAGGAGCTAGTGCAGATAAACTCCTTTTAGGAATTTCGGGGATCACGACTGGGAGTGTCGAGACACTTGGTCACACAAATGTTGAATTTTCAAATGTCGAAATGCCGAAATGAATGCAAGAGCGCATCGAGCCAATCCAACAGTGCAGGTGAATTTGAGTATGATCGGAGGGTTAATGTTGCTCTTCACAGTGTAACTGCTAGAAACCATTGATGGTTTCTGCCAGAATATTCGAAGAGACTTCTGTGTGATCGCCAGAAGAGATGAAGAGTTCCAAGCTTCTTCCAGTGAATGAAGATGATTTTTAGAGGGACTGAAAAGTGGATGAGCGTTGAAGTTGGTAACTGAAGCAGAAATTGTAAGCTCGACTATGCCAGAGGAGACAAAGAGTCTCGACTGCCAAAGAGGCTGAGGAATCTCATCATGACATCCAATGATGTTGAACATGTGGGAAAACTACCAGAGCAACTGAGAAGTCATAATGATGATCAGACAGAGCACTCACTGTGAAGAGATGCAGAAGCATTACGCACATTGCATGCACAAGGTGCGTAGAATCTATAAGAACATGGCACAGAGAAGTGATGAGGTTGTTGTTGCTGAGGTGAAGTAATGCATGTGTGAAGAAGTAAAGGGGTGGTGCAGCATCTGAAATGGATAGGAAATAAAAGGTGCATTGAATGAGAATGGCACACAGAGCACAAAAGGTAGAAGAATAGAATGGGCAGCGAATGCATGCAGAAAGACAGTGAGGAAGACTGAGTACAAAAATCTTGCAGAACATTGATGAGACTGGTAAGTTGTTATTGAACACTATATCATTGTAATAGGTTTCAGTATTTCATATTCATAAACTAGGGTGGAAGGGAGGTGCTAGGGAGGACTGGTATCCTCAGAGGTTCAAGTGGGTTCTTGAACATAGAGAGTTGTAGCTTCCTTCTAGTTGGTGCTAAAGAAACCAGGGAGTTGGTGCTTCCTTCTAGTTGGTGCTAGAGAAACCAGGGAGTTGGTGCTTCCTTCTAGTGGGTGCTAGAGAAAAATAAAGAGTTGGTTCTCTCAGCAAGTTGCAGCTTGCAAAATAGAGGTTGTAGCCTCACAATGAGTTGGTGCTCATATGTATGATAATGTAAAGAATTTAAATAATACTTATCATATAAAGAAGAAGAGGTTTTTACCCTATATAGGCTTCCTCGGGAAATATATGTCTCTGTGTTTCTCATATATGTGACTGATGTTGAATGTGCCATTTTTTATTTCCCCACATTATTGTAATCATCATTGAGTTCCTTGTAAATATTTTAAAAGAAGCATAATTGTTTAAGCACGGTAACAACTGATTCACCCCCCCCCTTCTTAGTTGTCCAACAATTAGTATTAGAGCTAGCCCCTTTTATCTAAGGGTAGATCCTAGAGCTTAAACATGTCAAGCCATGAAGGAAATTCAACCAATAAGGCCCCTATGTTCAATGGAACAAACTTTGCCTTCTAGAAAGTTAGAATCAGAACCTACATAATGGCTTTAGGTGCAGATGTCTGGGATGTGGTAGATATTGGTTATGTAAAGCCAGTTGTGTTAGCTAATAAGGATGAAAAACTAGAATTTAGCTTCAACGCTAAGGCTATGAATGCTATCTCGAGTGGGCTTGCAGAAGTAGAATTCGTAAAAGTTATGCACCTAGGAACTGCCAAAGAAATGTGAGACAAACTCATTAGCAGTTATGAGGGTAATGAGAAGGTAAAGGATGCAAAGCTTAAAACCTACAGAATACAGTTTGAACAACTGAAGATGAAGGAAGATGAAACTGTTGGAAAATACTTTCTGAGAGTAGAAGAAATGGTAAATGCAATGAAGGCACTTGGTGAAACAATTGGGGAACCTTCTTTAGTTCAGAAAATCTTGAGATCTCTCCTAGATAGGTTCAACCCGAAGGTCTCTACTATAGAAGAACTTAATGATCTAAAAACCTTGCAGTTTGATCAACTTCTAGGAACATTGACTGCATATGAAATGATAATAGTTAAAGATAAACCGACCTCCAGAGAAGCATCATTTAAAGCAGACAAGAATGAGGATTCTGAGCCTGATGAAATTGAAGAAAAATTTGTGAAGAGACTGAAGAAGGGATCAGGAAAATACAAAGGTNTGTTTCAACTGTGGTAGGATAGGTCATTTTGCAAATAAACGTCCCCACAAAAGAAAGGATCAGACATGTGATGATGAGGAGAAGTACAAACACATAAATTTCTTTAAAGATAAAAACTTTAAGAAGAAAAGTCTGTGCGTAAACAATGATGATGATCCTTCAAATGATGAAGAAAATGACTCCTCTATTGAAGATAAACTAAATGACTTTATACTTATGGACAAAGAGGATTATGATAATAAAAGCATAAGGAGTGATGTTAATGAAGAAGAAGCTGTGGTTGACATGGAAGGAGAACTGATCAGTGCACTGGAAGAGATTGACAGACTAAGAATCAATAACAGAAAGCAAAGACAATTGCCGATACAGTTTGAGAAAGACAGTAAGAAACCTGATGAAGACTTTGTCCTACTAAAAGTAGAATTAGAAGAGGCAAAGAAAATCTAAGACATTCTGAAACGACAGTTATCAGAAAAGAAGGCGAGATGTGAAGCATTAGAAGAAGAAGTAGTGAAAACTAAGAAAGAGATGGAGAAGTTTCAAGCCTTGTATAATCAGAATCTCTCAAGTATCAAAGCCTCAGAAGGATTAGCCAGCATCCTGAATCAACAAAGGAATCCAAAGTTGAAAACTGGTTTGGGTTATGAAGAGGGATCAAGTAGTGGCAAGCCAAGAAATGAAGAATCCATCAAGTTTGTCAAATGTACAACCAATAAAAACAACGAACCTGCAGGAACAAAGGAAGACAATCAACTGCCCAGGACGAGTAAGGTAAAAGATGCTAGAACTGAATCTATAGAACAAAGAAGTAATGTGCTCACTGCTGAAAGACATCGTCAGCCTGGAAGAAATCGATTTGCACAAAGAAGACAACCATTTCCCAGGTACAAATAATTTTTCCATGGCTATTGTTTCTACTGTTCTAACTTTGGTCACAAAGCTATAAATTGTTCCTTAAGACTTAGACATGAGAAATTAAGATTTCAAAGGAATAAATACTTCCCGCAACAAAGAATGATACAGTCAAGTAATAATCCTTTACAAACTACAAATTGCCAAATTAAGTCTAGACACATACAACTAAGGAGGCCAAGAAATAATCAACAGTCAATAAGTAGGCAACACTGCAACAATAAGTTTGACATATTGAATAATGAGGTTGAATTCTACACCTGTCATAACTTTGGACATAAATCTATTGACTGTCGGTTAAGGAACTATGAACCAAATTCGAAATCCCCTGCTGAAAATGTCAAGTTTTGGAAGAACAAGGAAAGTGACAAGTGTGGATTAGTATTGTCCGCTCAAAGAAAAATGAACCCTTGGTATATAGACATTGGATTCTCTAATCACATGATGGGAGACAAAGGCAATTTTCTATCTCTAAGTGAAATCAAATCGAGAAACGTAACCTTTGGAAATGATGTTCCAGGCAAAATAAAGGGCAAAGGGATGGTGAGCTTAAGTAATGGAAAAGGAAAAGCCCAATATGTTCTACTTGTGGATGGGCTGAAACATAATCTGCTCAGTGTAATTCAAATGTGTGACAGAGGATGTGAAGTGTTTTTCATGTCCAAGGACTACAAAATAAAGTTTGTGAACTCAGGACAAGTGGTGGCCAAAGGCATAAGGACAGAAAATAATGTATATGTGCTGAAAGAAAATAAAGAAGAATGTCATCTAAGAAAACATGATGAAAGTTGGTTATGGCATAGGAGACTTGGACATATAAACTTTGACCACTTAATCAAATTCAAAAACCTCAAGACAGTAAAAGATCTTCCAAGAATATCAAAGCCCCAAGATTCAATGTGTAAACCCTGTCAAGTAGGGAAGAAAAATAGGACACAGTTTAAGTCTAAGAGCTTTACTTCAACAGAGAAACCACTCCAAATAGTTCATATGGATTTATGTGGACCATCAAGATAGGAAGGCACAGGGAAATAAAACTACTTCATGTTGATTATCGATGATTACTCCAAACTTACTTGGGTTGCCTTTCTCAAAGAAAAAGCTGAAGCATTTGAGAAGTTTAAATATTTAAGGATTTAACAGAGACTCAAATTGGAAAGAGGTTAAAGGCAGTAAGATCAGATTGGGGAGGAGAGTTTATGTCAAGAGACTTCAAGGAATTCTACGATGAGCATGGGATCAAGAGAGAATACACAATCCCAAGAACTCCGCAACAAAATGGAGTTGTTGAGAGGCAAAACAGAACAGTGCAAGAAATGGCCAGGTCAATGATGAATGAGAAGAACATTGGTCAAATCTACTGGGTAGAAGCAATACACACAGCATTCCATGTGCTTAACAAAGCCCACCTCAGACCACAAAGTGACAAGACACCTTATGAATTATGGTTTGGAAGACCCGCCTCAATCAAACACTTCAAAGCCTTTGGGAGTAAATGCTACATAAAGAATAATGATGAGAACCTCGGCAAATATGATGACAGGGCTGATGAAGGTATCTTCTTAGGGTATGCTACAAACAATAAAGGATATAGATGATATAATAAGAGGCTGCATAAAATGGTTGATTGTATTTATATAAAAATTGATGAAGGGATCCCAGCAAGAGAGGTATACAGTAATGAGTCTTCTACATAAGACACAGCTAAAGATGAAGATGAACAGGTCCAAGAATCAGAAAATGAAGACTTTGAATCATATGAAGACTCAGACACTCAGACAGACTCAAATCAGCAGTCAACTACAAATTCCTCCTCCAGAATCATTCAAAAGAATCATCCTGCAAGTCAGATAATTGGGGAAAAAGACAAAGGTGTACAAACCAGGAGAAAGCTAATCAAAAACACCGAACAATCTCATATATCTTTCATATCCATGTTGGAACCCAAGAATTTTAATGAAGCCAACAAAGATGACCACTGGGTTAAAGCAATGAATGACGAACTTGATTAAATTGAAAAAAACAATACGTGGGAGATGGTTCAAAGACCTAAAGTTAAAAACATCATTGGCTCCAAATGGATCTTTAAGAATAAGTTGAATGAGCAAGGACAAGTTATCAGGAACAAAGCAAGGTTAGTCTGTAAAGGCTATGCTCAGATAGAAGGACTGGATTTTGATGAAACATTTGTGCCCGTAGCAAGATTAGAAGCTATCAGAATGTTTCTTGCCTATGCTTGTCATAAAATATTTAAAGTCTATCAAATGGATGTCAAGTCAGCTTTTCTAAATGAAGATTTAAGTGAAGAAGTCTATATGGAACAACCAGAGGGTTTCAAACTGTCTGATAACTCTGAATTAGTATGCAAGATGAAGAAAGATTTATATGGGTTAAAATAAGCCCCTCGAGCCTGGTATCATAGACTGGATACGTATCTCAAAGACAAAGGGTTCAAGAGAGGAACAACTGATAGCAATCTGTATATTAAAACATAGGATAATAATTTGCTCATCGTATTGGTCTATGTAGATGACATCATCTTTGGATGTAATAAGAATTCATTGGTACAATGGTTTGCTTCTGCCATGGAGTCTGAATTTGAAATGTCTATGATAGGAGGACTGTCATTTTTTCTTGGTCTGCAAATTACTCAGAGGTCCGAAGGGATGTTCATTTCTCAAGAAAAATATTTAATAGAAATGATGAAAATGTTTCAAATGGAATATTCTAAACCTGTGGGTACACCTATGGTAACTGGATGTAAATTAAGAAAGGATGATGATTCACCTGATGTTGATCAAAGCTCATATCGATCAATGATAGGAAGCCTTATCTACATCACAACATCTCGCCTAGACATAATGCATGTTGTAGAAATGGTAGGAAGATATCAGGCTACACCCAAACAAAGTCATTTGCAAGCTGTCAAAAGGATGTTTAGGTATTTAAAAGAAACAATGACTTATGGTCTATGGTATCCCAGAAATCATAATTTTCAGTTAACGGCTTACTCAGATGCAGACTAGGCAAACTGTGTCGATGAGAGAAAAAGCACTAGTGGAGGTGCCTTCTTCCTGAGAGACTCGTTGGTAGCATGGATTAGTAAGAAACAGGGGTCTATTTCCTTATCAACTACAGAGGCAGAGTACATTTTTTCTACTACTTGTTGTACTCAGATCTTGGGGATGATTCAAACTCTTGCAGATTTGAAGGTAAACTATATTGATCCGATTACAATTCACTGTGATAACACTAGTGCCATTAGTTTCTCCAAGAATCCTGTTCTTCATTCCAAGACTAAGCATATCCCAATAAAATACCATTTTCTCAGAGAACAAGTCACAAAAGAGTTGTTCAGTTGAATTATATCCCTTCCATAGAACAGATAGTAGACATCTTTACTAAACCCCTAGCTAAGACATCATTTGATTATCTCCGACAGAAGCTGGGAGTCATCCCATCTGACATCTAAGTAAGTTCATCCTGTTAGGGGGAGTTTTGTATTGATTGATTGAATATCTAATACCTCCTAAAAATACTGCAACATCTCAAGAGGAGCATGTTCTCTTTGACATTGATGTCAAAGGGGGAGAAAAGAATCTGGGTGCCTTTGTTGCCATCAATGCCAAAGGGGGATATTGTTGGCATGTTTTACAGGTAGCGTATGCTTATCATTGATGGAAAGTACAACAACGATGATGGCTTGAGTACAGGAAGAATGTAACAGACGGGCACCGGAAGTATTTTGGGAAGACGTTGCAAGCTCGATAAGATCAGAAGAGATAGTGCATAGGATGGTTGGCATGCTTTACAGGAAGTATGTGCTTGTCACTGATGGCAAGATCAGAGTATGCAGCGAAGGAAAAACAAGGATAAAGTAAGCTCAGGAGGAATTAGCGCAAAATCGAACGCAGTGCCTAAGCTCGGGAGGAGAAGCGTCAGTGATCGTTGGATCCCATTTAAATTCCTGAAAGGAGGGTCATTAGATCAGATTGTAGACAAGAAGAATGCACAGAAGAGGAGGACAAATCTCATGCATCAGATCTAAGCATAAGTTCCTACCATCGTTGGATTAGGAAGAACCTGCACGTTCTTTAAAGTGCAAGATCGAAGCAGTGGTCCAACTCCATTTCTGAGTTTTGGCTCTCAAGATTTTGGATATTAGGAGATGGAAATGTCAAGGTTCTTTACAACATGAGTCTCAAAATCATGAAATGCTAAATCCCAAAACAGACACGTCAGCTAAGAACAGGTGGCATAACCAGACAATGACAAGTGTTAAGCTGATTCGACATTTCAGGCACGTGTAAGTCACGAATCAAAGTGACATGTGGCAGTTATTCGACATTTGTCAATCGACGTGTGACGTCAGCAGGATTACATCACTTCGGGGTTTCATGAATTCTATCTTGAAAAGTTAAGAAACAATACCACAGGAATGCCGAAACCGCGATATCTGAAATCACAAAAAGATCTTGACCGTCAATTCACCAAGAACGTGGACCATCGATCTGAGCTCCATCTCGGAGTTTCGCCTATCATGACTTGGAGTGACGAGAACCTCCATCTAAGGAATTGTGAGATGTGAATTCACGATGAGATCTAGACCGTCAATACACCAAGATTCTGGACTGTTGATCTAAGCTCCATCTCAGAGTCTCGCCTATTGCGACTTAGAGTGACGAGAACCTCCATCTAAGGAACAACGAGATGCGAATTCACAATGAGATATGGACCGTCAATTCATCGAGATCATGGACCATCGATCAGGGTCGATGAAGGTCATAAGCTCATGAAAAATACCAAAAAGGAGAAATGGATGTAGCATGTGGTCACATCGGTGGAAGATGTGGGAAGGAGCTAGTGCATACAAGCTCCTTTTCAAAGTTTCGGGGATTGCGATTGGGAGTGTAGAGACACTTGGTCACATGAATTTTGAATTGCCAAATGCCGAAATTCTGATATGAATGCAGGATCCCATGGAGCCAATCCAACGATGCAAGTGAATTTGAGTATGATCAGAGGGCTAATGTTGCTCTTCACAGTGTAACTGCTAGAAACCATTGATGGTTTCTGCCAGAAGATTCAAAGAGACTTATGTGTGATTGCTAGAGGAGATAAAGAGTCTCCAAGCTTCTTCCAGTGAATGAAGATGATTTTTAGAGGGACTAACAAGTGGATGAGCATTGAAGTTGGTAATTGAAGAAAAAAGTGTAAGCTTGACTATGCCAGAGAAGACAAAGAGTCTCGATTGCCAGAGAGGCTGAGGAATCTCAGCATGACATCCAGTGATGTTGAACGCATGGGAAAACTACCAGAGAAGCTGAGAAGTCATAATGATGATCAGACAGAGCACTCACTATGAAGAGATGCAGAAGCATTGCACACATTGCATGCAAAAGGTGCACAGAAGCTATAAGAACATGACACAGAGAGGTGATGAGGTTGTTGTTGCTGAGGTGAAGTAATGCATGTGTGAAGAAGTAAAGGGGTGGTGCAGCATTTGAAATGGACAGGAAACAAAAGGTGCATTGAATGAGAATGGCACACAGAGCATAAAAGGTAGAAGAATAGAATAGGCAATGGATGCATGCAAAAAGACAGTGAGGAAGACTGAGTAGCAAAATCTTGCAGAACATGATGAGACTAGTAAGTTGTTATTGAACACTATATCACTATAATAGGTTTCAGTATTTCATATTCATAAACTAGGGTGGAAGGGAGGTGCTAGGGAGGACTAGTGTCCTCAGAGGTTCAAGTGGGTGCTTGAACATAGGGAGTTGTAGCTTCCTTCTAGTTGGTGCTAGAGAAACCAGGGAGTTGGTGCTTCCTTCTAGTTGGTGCTAGAGAAACCAGGGAGTTGGAGCTTCCTTCTAGTGGGTTCTAAAGAAAAACAGAGAGTTGGTGCTCTCAACATGTTGCATCTTGCAAAACAGAGGTTGTAGTCTCACAATGAGTTGGTTCTCATATGTATGATAATGTAAAGAATGTAAATAATACTTATCATATAAAGAAGAAGAGGTTTTTACCATGTACGGGTTTCCTCGGGAAATATCTGTCTCTGTGTTTCTCATGTATGTGACTGATGTTGAATGTGCCATTGTTTATTTCCCTTCATTATTGTAATCATCATTGAGTTCCTTGTAAAGATTTTAAAATAAGCATAATTGTTTAAGCACGATAAAAACTAATTCACCCCCCCCACCTCTCTCAGTTGTCCAACAATTTCAACATTGCAGCTGAAGAAATGTTACAGAAAAGGGTGTCAAATAATTGCAGCTCGTTTGATGGAGACACCTAGAGATAAGGTGCCAAATTTGGGGGATTATGAAGTTATTGAATATTTTGATGATGTTTTCAAGGAGGTACCCAGACTACCCCCAAGGACAGACATTGATTTCTCTATAAATTTAATTCCTGGAGCAACACCAATGTCAAAGACTCCTTACAGAATGAGTACACCAGAGTTGAAGGAGTTGCAAATGCAGCTTGAATAACTTATGAAGAAGGGGTATATATGCCCAAGTGTGTCAGCTTGGGCTGCCCGAGTCTTGTTTGTGAGAAAGAAAGATGGAACACTAAGATTGTGCATTGACTTCAGACAGTTAAATAAAGTGACTGTTAAGAACAATTATCCTCTGCCAAGGATTGATAATCTATTTGATCAATTGAAGGATGCAAAGATATTTTCAAAGATATATCTCAGATAAGGATACCATTAGGTAAGGATTAAAGAAAAATATATCAGCAAGACTGCCTTCAGGACAAGGTATGGTCATTATGAGTTCACAGTGGTGCCATTTGGGTTGTCGAATGCACTACTTGTTTTCATGTGCTTAATGAGTGGTGTTTTCTGAGAATATTTGGACAAGTTTGTCATTGTCTTTTTGGATGACATTCTTATATATTCTAAGTTAGAGGAAGAGCATGAACATCATTTGAGGATGGTGTTGCAAGTATCAAGGGAGCATCCATTGTATGCAAAATTGAGCAAGTGCTCATTTTATCAGAAACAAATTTATTATTTGGGGCATATCATTTCAAAGGATGGGATAGCAGTGGATCTTGAGAAGATAGAGGCCATTAGAGAATGGTAAACACCATAGAATGTGACAAAGGTGAGATCATTCATGGGTATTGCAGGCTACTACTAAATATTTATTGAAGGATTCTCAAAGATTGCATACCCAATCACTTCCTTGAAAAGAAAGGGAGTGAAGTTTCAGTGGACACTGAATTGTGAGAAGAGTTTCCAACACTTGAAACAATTATTGACAAGTTCTCCAATATTAAGGATCGCAGACCCAGATGGAGACTTCATTGTATGAACCGATGCATGTAATGAAGGACTTGGTGGAGTCCTCAATAAAAATGGGTTTATCATATGTTATGAATCAAGGAAGTTGAAGGATCATGAAAGAATCTATGCCACTCATGATTTGGAGTTGGAAGCCACAGTACATGCCTTGAGGAAATGGAGACACTACCTCATGGGGAAGAGGTTTGAGCTAAGAACAGACCACAATGGTCTGAAATATTTATTTGATGAGCCAAATCTAAATGCTAGGCAAAGTGGATGGTTAGAATTTCTAAGAGAATATGACTTTGATATAAAGCATATCAAGGGTAAAGAGAATAAAGTGGTTGATGCACTCAACAGGAAGGTGCATGAATTACATGCTACAGCCATTAGCATGTATCAAATTGATTTTAAAAGAAAAATTCTAGAGGCTGCAAATGAAAATTTGCAATATAGAGAATTGGTAGCAATGCTACAGCAGGGTAAGATGCCACAAAAGGTGGATAATTATAATTTGGGAATAGATGGAATACTGCTACACAAGAACATAATTTTTGTTCCAAATGTCCATGACTTGAAACGTATGATTTTGCATGAAATTCATAATGTTCCTTATGCAGGTCACCCTGGATATCAGAAAACCGTGGCAACGATCAAAATCCGTTACTTTTTCCCAGGTATGAAGAAAGAGATCGATGAATACAACGCTAGATGTATGGAATGCTAGAAAGTTATAGATGAGAATAGGCACCCAGCAGGGTTACTGCAACCTTTACCTATTACTAAATAGAAGTGGGAAGTGGTGACAATGGATTTTATTACGGGATTGCCCAGAACAGGAAAGCTACATGATTTGATTATGGTGGTGGTGGAAAAGCTTACAAAAGCTACCCATTTTATTCCACTGAAAACTACTCACAAGGAAGTAGATGTTGTTGATATTTTCATGAAGGAAGTGGTGCAATTGCACGGAATTCCTAAAACAATTGTGTCCGACAAAGACCCAAAATTCACCTCGAAATTCTGGAAAGGATTGTTCAAAGGATTCAGAATGAATCTTAACTTTAGTACATCTTATCAGCCTGAGTCTGATGGATAGACAAAGAGGGTGAACAAGGTGATAGAAGATATACTGAGAATGTATGTGATGGATAAACCATCAAAATGGGAAGACTACCTACACTTGGTAGAATTCGCTTACAACAATGGGTATCAGGCATCATTGAAGATGAGCCCATTTGAATCACTTTATGGTAGAAAATGCAATACTCTAGGTTGTTGGGATAATCCAGCTGATAGGATAGTAGTTGGGCCAGAGTTGCTCAAGGAGATGGAGGACCAAATGATAAAATTAAGAAGAATTTAAAAGCTGCCAAAGACATGCAAAAAATTTATGCCAATAAGAACAAAACCCATAGAGAATTCAAAGTGGGTGATGATGTTTTCCTGAAAGTAAAAGCTGACATGAGTTCCCTAAAGCTAGGAAGTTGTTCCAAGTTGGTAGCCAGATTTTGTGGGCCATTTGAAATCCTAGAGAGGATTGGTCCAGTTGCTTATATGATTGTATTGCCTACATCTATGTCTGTCCATAATGTCTTCCATGTATCATTGCTAAAGAAATATATAATTGATGTTAATCATGTTATTGATTGGAATGTGATTCAGGTGGAGCAAGAAGGCACTTTTCAAGTGCATCCAATGTGCATTTTGGACCGGAAGGTCAAGAAGTTCCAGAACCGAGCCATAGGGATTGTAAAGGTCCAATGGACCTGGTACAGTTCTGAGGACGCTACTTGGGAGCATGAGGATGCAATGCAGACAAAATACCCGCATCTTTTTGAAGATTTTTGAAAACTCTTTTGTATATGGGTGTACGATGCACTAAGGACAGTGCATAAATAAGGGGAGGGGAATGTAATATCCCTCCATCGAACCCAATTGTAAATGTAATATAAGTGTACTTAATCTGGTGAGCTATTTTGACATCATTTTCTGATGCACCTCCCATGGCATAGTGTGTGCATGAACTGCGCAGTAAAAATATGTAGTGTACACATTCCTAGATACCGCGTGCAGTAACTAAAGTGCGTGAACTATGGAGGTCAGCGAGCCTCATGTATATGATATGTGTTATAGGTTGGTGAGCCAGTTATTATAAGTTGGGATGCTTATGTTTTGGTATTAGGCCAGAGCACCTAGATGTTAAAGGCCAGTGCGCCTATTTTGTACATGTCTCATGATTAATATAAAATACATTGTTGTGTGCAGACCAACCATGATAAAAGAGATGGGGAACTGAACTTCACCAGTTAGGGAAAGGGAGGGCCAAAAGTTAAGGGAAATGGCTAAGCTAGAGAGCTTAGGCCAAACAAGAATATTATACCAATATTTCCTAAAACATAAAGTATGGATAATTATTTTATCCTAAGTTCTAAAGTTGGGGACAGGTGGACCAAAGTAGCTTCCAACATGACAAGTGTCAATTTGGGGACATGCATTCATATCATGGGGACTTAGCTCATTTGGTCACTTTTCCATGGGGATTCTTACCAGCAGTCAGATGATCATTCTATCCATCACTTTCACGATCAGTTTTACGGTGATTCCTTCCATCACTCAGTTATCCAGTCAATGATTCCATGACCATTTTTCATTCACGCAGTCTGTTATCCTTGATACATCCATTTCACCATATCCCTGTTTCGATAACCTTTTTCGGTGGGTGTACCTAGTTAGCTTGGGAGCAGGATTGAAGAAGCGGGTTGTCAGGCCTGTGAGAAATTCTCTGAGTGAGATAATTGTTGGCTATTGATTCTTGAAGGTGCGAAAATGTAGGTACATTTCTCTGAGAATTTTAGTCTGGCCTGTTGTTGAAGCCCTAGAGGGGAAGTGGGGCAGCCGAGGGACTGTTGAGTAGAGAATGGGCACACTTCCTTGGGTGGGGATAGGCATGTGTGGAATGAGAGGATGTAGGTTGTTAGTTGAGTGAGAACCTGAGACAGATTCTTTCTTGTTGACCATGAGCCTTAGACCTGTTAGGAACCCTTTACCCAGGTAAAGTTCAGTCCTAGCTCAGGGGTGACTCACTGTTGAGAGTGATGAATAGTGTAGTCTAAGGTTGGGAGGTTCATGGATGGTCTGTACATAGTTGGTGACAATATTTCCAAGATAAGTACCAATTGTATGATAAAATTATATGTTGCATTGTTATTTACGTGCCTATGTTACAGTTTATCATATATGTAATTATAATTACCTGTATGTTTATGGGTATTTCCCTGTATATGATGCATATCTATGTTTACTGTTATTTCAGTATGAAATAATATATTACAGAATGTAATTGTTTGTTTATGTTTATATGTAAAGATTTCGCAAGATTTTTGTATTTATATGTTTAAGTTGCATGCAGTTTGAAGAGAAAATTTATGTGGCATAGCTCAGCTGAATACTGGGTATGTTACCGTATGTTCCATAGTAAGAGAATGAAAGTGTTCCCTAGAGTAGCATGGCCCAGCTTGCTTAAGGCTAGGGATGTTACCAACTGTTATCAGAGCATGAGAGATTGCTTTGGAGTGGCATTCCCCGGCCTGTGGGTGGTCAAGGGAAGATTACAAAATACATGCTTGTAGTTCTTTGTTTATCTGTCTTTGCAGTCAGCGAAGCTATTGAGCATGAGAGGATCAACACTGGATGCAGAGTAAATGTACAGTTACCAGATCTTTCTCATTTTTCTTTTCCTGCATAAGTCTGGGGTATGTTTGGGGTAGTTAGAGAAGTAGGAGAATTTTAAACGGTTATTGATCTGCCTACATTGTAAACCCTGGTGTAGCCATAGGGTTTTTTTTCCCACTAGCAGAATTAGAGACCATATTGGGGAAACATATAGGGTTTTAGGGGATTTTTTAAGTGTTTGATTGGTTTTATACCTTTTGATTTTTCGTTGAGTATTTTGAGTCTTTTAAGGGATTCTGGTCACCTGTTGGTGCCATACCAGTTCTCCCTATCTTGTTAGTCTGTCTATTTTATTTATTTTTCAAGAAATACAGAGGTATATGCTCCCTGTTGTGGGAAAACATGTGTACATATGCGCCTTACTTGGTAGATAGCCCGCATACATACGCAAACTGCTAAAGAAACGGTAGTGTACCTAGTTTAAGAAACTTTTTTTTTTGAAAAAAAAGAGGTAGTCAACCTCTTTCCTGATTGAGATTTTTACTTCTTAGGGTTTCTTGATACAGTTCAGAGTCTCTACTTTTACAGTAATAGCTTGGGTCAGATTTCAGTTTACTTTTCTTCTTAAGTTTCTTGTGTTTCCTATCTTTTTTAACTTATTTTTATCTTGAAATTTTAAGAAAAATGAGTTGCATTTTAAAAACAAAATTCCCCCTCGTGGTCGGGGGGGGATGAATCATCTATTCATCAGTTTCTTTTAGAATCTTTTGTTATTTCTTCTTTGATTGGAAGAAAATATAAAAAACTTAGCTTGTTAGGTCTCTTTCTTTCTTTACATTTGCTTTGCATTATTATTTGAAAAATAAAAAGAAATTAGCATAGTGTTGTGTTTTCTTCTCATCTTAAAATCATTTCAAAAGAAAAATAAGAAAAATAATCCTTCTTTGCTAGTGTTCTTATAAGTTTCATTTTTTTCACAAGAGTTTTAACAATATCAGTTGCACTACCATATCCTTTGAGTTAAACAAGCCATTAAAATGAACAGTAAATATAAAATTAAGTAGACTTTTAAGTTTGTAGCATCAACCAACTAATTTAGGGTTAGGGCCTTGAATTAGGTTGGAGAGGAAACTCTTCAAGGCCGTTAAGAAAACATCAAAGTCAAAGCTAGGGAGTTTTAAAGTCCAATGATGTAAAAGTTGTCTGGAACCCCCCTCTAGCATAGGGGTTAAACACAAGGTGGCATGAGGAAAGGAAATGGAGATAACCCCTCCAAAGTCAGACTAAACATAGTGGGGAACACATATTGAGGATTTGTCTGAGGAATAATATCACCTGCATTCACCTATAGAGCTTCATAGACCTAGAATCTGTTTGATATCCTTTGTTTTCTTCCAGAACAATTGCTTTCGATACCCTCGATAGGTTTCAGACTTTTTATCCTACTCATTGTGGTCCACCCAACTGTCAACTGTACCGGCTTGGTGATTGTTTGCGAGATGGAAACTTAGTTGCTCATTTTCTAGGGACTTACACAGGTGACTGCAGGGGTATACTGCAGTACCTAGGGAAGACATTAGGTCACACTTTGTAGAGTATACCTAGAGGGTGATTTTGTGTTCAAGTTGCACTTGCACTGGTAAGTTTCTCTAGTGTTGGCTAGCATAACTGTTATTCTTACTAGATAGTGGTATGTTTGATTTTCCTTTAGGAATTTTTAGTGTGTGCTTTGTGCTCCCTAGTTTTTCATAGTGATTTATTTAGTCATTACTTTGGGTCTCATACCTAAGGTGGTATACCTCCCACTTCGCCGGTCATGATGACTTTTTGGTCTTCCGCTTAGAAACATGGAGCCACATCTTTATAGGCATTATTTTTATACCATTGGTTCACCAAGAGTCAGTGTGTGAGACTTTTATAGACTTGAACAATCCCACAAGGGGAGAAATTATGCAGAAGATATTCATGGCTAAAGTTTCCGATGATACCAACCAAGGAGCCCCTTCGCAAGGGGATTCTTGTGCTTTTCCTCTCTTCGGAAACGTTGGTGTCCCTTTTGTTGAGGAAAAGATATGAAATGATCTTACTCAAGAATTTTTAGATTCTTCTTGGCTAAAGAAAAATATATGGGAATATCACCCTATGTTTATAGCCATCAAAATTAATATCCTAACTCACAAGTATTGATTACAAGTGCTTAAGCTAGTCTTTTTATAAATAAAAGCTTTCTAGAAAATTCATTATTTATATGATTTTATGAATATAACAGTTGCTAAAATAAATGTAGAGACAAAAGTAAAGACACCAAGATGATAATCAAGAGAGATGAGACATAAATCAATCCTTTATTTCATTCCAATTCATCAAAGAGTCATTCTCTTTACAAAATTTCGTGAAGAAGTTTTGGACCAAATTCAAACTTACACATCCCTGATGAAACATACAAAAGGACGTCTGACATAAAATAAAAAAAATGAACTCTAAAAGCTGGATCAACTTGCCACAAATTGTTGCCCACTCAAATCTGCACAATATCCATTGTCAGTCATGAAAACTAACTCACAAACAAACAAGCCTACACAGACTATCAAAGATAAATCAACACCTCTGAAAAACAAGCTTCTGAATGATGTAATTCAACCATGAATCTTATTGTCTACAATAATTCCTTGCTATCATAAAAAAGAATTAGGCTTATGATAAATTAAGGAATGAATGAAAATTGAACTATCTCAACATAAACTCAAAGAGAAAACCTTAGTATGCTTCTACTTCTATCCTCCTCTTGTTCCTCCCTTTCCTTTTACCTTTAAGAAAAATAGAATTGGTTGAAGTAGTTGAACTACTTCATTAGTTAAGTTAACTAAAAACTCAACCAAATTTTTAGTTAGGGGGAAAAGTAATAAATCATAATAAGGGTTTAAATAAATAATAACTAGTAGGTGGGACCCCTTGAGACACCCTTTAGTTCTTAACAATCATAACATAACTAGTTAATTAAGAAAAACACCCCCCCTTGTGACTCCCATCATCACATTCATATTTGACAATTTATCTCATTAATATTTGACATTATTTTCAAAAATATATTACTCATATATCCAAAGAAAACATGTCGTCCAAAACTTCTGAAGTCAACTGTCATCAACAATAAATAAAATAAAACTCAAAAAACATATTTTCCACTCTGAGATGAAATAATTCTTTGGTTTTTGCTGTCACCCTTTGATTTCTCTGAATTTTCCTTTAGCTGCATTGAGCCTTTTGGCCTAATCTCCCTAATCACATGAGAACAATCGTCCCTCAAATTCATCTAGGAAGACACGAATTTATCAGAGCCATTGGAGGGGGAGGAAGGGGTAGTAGTGGCTTTTCCTATGTGAGGGGCATGGTGGGCCTCAGTTTTCAAACTTTTGCTAGCATGAGAGGACTGAACTGGTGAGTGGATAGGTGCATATTGGACAATCTGATTTATGGGTGGGGGAGCCGATAAGGACAAATTGGGCCAGCCATGATGTTGGGAGATTGTCGGGTGGACAATCTCTTGCCATCTGTCGTTTTTGGGAACATAGGGTTGCAATGAGACATGAGGGGGCACTAGAATACCAAGGGATTTTGGAGCTTGGAAGGGAGGCCTTTCAGGCCTAGGTTGGAACACTCCTTGCCCACTCCAATTGAAATATCCAACCTAAAATAACTGGCCTAACTCTTGTGATTCAACATCAAAGTGAATGGAGAATATTGGCCTTCTTGGCCTCTGTTCCAATTATCTCTCAATCGGTTTCCTCTGCCATGGCTACCTCGGCTGAAAAACATCATTCCTTCATGCATGATTGATTAACAAATAGTTTCTTTAACAACCATACATGACAACTCAATAAAAATATGAAATAGATTTTGGCTCAGCAACATATCAGTCTCATGCAATCCAATCCATACAAATTGTTTAATTGTTGTCAATGAGCAAGGGGTGAACAAAAGGTCCTGGGATATGCGAGGGGTTTGTATTGAGCAAATAATGATAAAATGAGGGGGAAAAGAAACATGGTTACTTCTCACAGACAACACAGAATAAACTGTAATGTAAACCAAGGAAAATGTCATTGTAATCCATCCAAAAAACTGTGATTTCAAACTTTTACAATATACAATTCTCTTAATCATAATTAAATTTTAGGAACAGGGAGTGAAAAATGGATATGGGAAGGCGAGGGGATTGTAATTAGCGAAAAGTGAAATAATGGTAGGGAAAGAGAGCGGGTATTGTTCCTAAAATTAATTAAGTAATCCAAAACCATTCTATATCAAGCACAAAATATCCAATACCAACCAAATGATCGCTATGATCAATTCAAACAACTACTATATAAAATTCAATCAACTCTGTGCATTAATTTTCTCATTGTTCGTAATTAAATTTTAACACAGTGTCATCAAAACAAGATAATATGCCTTCCATAATAACCTGTAAAAGATTTTTGTTCCTTTTCATTTGTCCACTTACTCTTTTAAAACAATTTCCAAATGAACACATGGTCATTTATGTCCATTATGTTTAGCATAAAAAATAAACCACCTTCCATGAATTATTTCCTTAATCAAACATGTTATCACTCCAGGGAACTACTT